>JAXQQM020070667.1:0-11366 GCA_034641835.2 Pinus albicaulis | reverse complement strand
AAAATGAATACGCCAGCCTCTCAAGATGTTACACCATTTTTGGTCATCTAACCTATTATCATTAGATGGACCCAAGTACATCATGTAAGACCAATTTTACTCCAAGTAAAATTGCTTTCACTATGAAAATAACTTAGTAAATCACCTTTATGAAGTTGTTTATGGTCTAAACAGGAAACCCCATAAGGAAATATTAAATAAATATATATTTGTTTGATTTTCCTCAAGGAATAATTAATTAAACAATAATTTAATTATTATTCCTGGTCATGTTTAACCCAAAACAAAGAAATTAATTATTTAAATCTTTATTTATCTTATTATTTTCTAGGAATAATTATTTAAATCTTATTTAAATAACATTCCTTGTTAAATATGACTAAATCACCCATAAATAATTAAATAAATCACTATTTATTTGATTATCCTTCAACCACTTCCTTAAAATGATAAATAAATCATTTATTTATTTATTATTCACAAATAAAGGGATTTGACCCAAGTCAAATACTTTTTCCTCCAACAAATATAATAAAATATTCCATAAAAGGTGGATCTAGATTTGGTTAATGTTATTTTAATCATGCACCAAGATCTAGAATGACCCAATATTTTGTTATAAATAGGAGGGTTTTTCCTACCATTCTGCACCTTTTGTTGCCTATTAGATCACTCTGGATCTATACTCTTGGTCTGACTTTGAGCCATTATCATTGTCATATACTCAATTATTTGCTGTGTGAGCTCCCTCTGAGTTCTATCTTTGTCTGGGTTTTCTACATCAACAAGAGAGAGAAATGCTAGATCTGAAGTGCTGAGGACTTCCAAGAACCCATCCCATTGAGGAGAATTGGAAACACCTTCTTTTTTTCCTCCCATACAAAACATTCTTTCAAAAAAAATATTGTTCTTGTCTTGTCTATTGGATGTATGGAGCAAAACCTTATTTTTACTGCTTAATGTCTCTTTATGCATAGATCTGGTTTTTTGCAGCACTTGTCTTGATCAACTAACTACAGATCTGAAGATATTGGCAGTCATATTTGATGTTAGGGCTATAATTTATGCATAGCTAAAGTGTTATTTTTTCGTACACTTCGACAAAATATTCATACTAACAACTGGCGACTCCACACGGGTTTTCAATTATGACCGCTGTCGTTTTTCATATTCCTGCATATCCAGCTACTTCAGACGCTAGGGTTTCTTTTCAGCTTTTTTTTTCCTATTTTTATGTTTTTTTTCCCATATAAAACCCTAAAACATTAAAATTTCTAACTTCCGCGTGTTTTTGGCCCTTTTGCGCAGGTGACAGACATCAGCCGCAACTGAGATGACAACTTTTTCGGAAATCTGCCGCCGGGACACCCGGAGCTTTAGGTCGCACTTTTCAGCCCAGAAACTGTGACCTGGTCTCTAGGTCGCACTTTTCAGCCCATTATCTGCGACCTGCACAGAAAACAGGTCAGAACCTGTGACCTGCCAGTTTTTCTGCCTTTTTTCTGCAAATTTTCTGGGTTTTTCTGAAGCTTCTGTCAGGGTTTTCCAGCCTCTGTCTCAGCCCGTTTAGACCTGTTTCTGATATGTTTTTCTCATCTAAGTGGGAACATATCCCCCTATGGCTTCAGTACCCTCCACTTTTGGTGGAAGAGTTTTAACCGTTTCAGGTGTCTGTTTTTTCAAAGTTTCAGCCCCCCCTTTTTCAGATCTGATACCTCCTTTTTAGATCCCTTTTAATCAGCTCTTCTCCCTTTCAAATCACCTCCTGAAGTTTTGTTTAGATCTACCTTTAGGGCCTCCTCATTGTCCCTTCTGCTTTTTGCTGATTTCCTCCTTTTTTCCAGCCACCTCGCCTCTACCTCTTGGCTATGTTTTGCACCTCTTTTCAGCAGATTTCTCCTTTAGATCCCTGTCCCTTTTGACCCTAGATCTATTGGCCTCTTTTTAGTGTGTTTTGACTAGATTTTTTCCCTCTGTTAGACTAGTTTTGAGAGACCCGCCTTTTTGGGTTAGATCGATGCATTGTTAGCTGTTAATTTTCTGTTATTTCAGCGTTATATACTGTTCTCTGCAGATTTATTTTCAGTTACACAGCACACTTTTTCTTTTGCTCTCAAAACGTCAGGGTTTAAAAATTAAAATTAACGCACGCCACACACTCACCCTAAGTGAAGAAGAGCCTGGTTAACACCGCCAGGCAAAGACTTTAAAACATTGTAAAATCAATTGACACTGCACCTTTCTGCCCTTGTTTCGACATTGTAATCACTTGATTCTGCACCTCCCTGCCTTTGTTGGTCGTTCTTCTTCCCCTTGTGTCGTGTTTGTGTTGTCACCATTGCGCCCCCAAGGCGCACATCCCAGAGACTTTTTGGCCTTCACCCTCAGTTTCCGGTTGGTCGACCTAATCCCTCCCACCGTCGTCGAGTTAGTCCTCCTCCGAGTCCGCACTCTGACTCCTCTTCTGATTCATTGGGTTCTCCTTTATTTCTGGTTCTCCCCCTGTCACCTTCACTATGTCTGGTTCAGGGCCTAACGCTAGCAGTAATCCCGGCCCTAATGTCGGGACTACTACTATCGGAACCGCCACAGGAACTACCTTGGCTGCACCTTTGCTCCCTTACATGGCAGGCCTCAGCCTCCCCGATCTCAATCAGTTGACCAATGACCCTATCCGCCACGATGTTGGTTGGCCTGTTATGCTAACCAAGCTCCCCTCCGACATCCCTAAGTTCGAAGGCCTTGCTGGAGAAGATCCAACCAACCATGTCCAATCTTTCCACATGTGGAGTTCCTCCAATTCTATTACCGATGATTCCATCCGTCTTCGGTTGTTCCAACGCACGCTTACGGGCGCAGCTTCTAAATGGTATGTTGACCAGGCCACCTCTTCCCATACCACCTTTGCGACCATTGCCCAAGCCTTTTTATCTTATTTCCAGCTCCCTCTCCGATACGACACTGGTACAGAGCTTTTGACTTCTTTCCGTCAAACCTCTTCAACCTGCCTTTCCACTCATGTCCAAGAATGGCGGAGAAGAAGGAGCTTATGTCGAGCTCCCACCTTTGAAGATCGGGTTTATATGGACTGGTTCCTTCACACTCTCTTACCTCCCATTGGCAAAGATGTCGCCTCCCATTTCCCTCAAACCGAAGAAGCCGCCCTCCAAATAGCCTTAAAATATGACCTGATCTACGCTCAGTCTGGTTATGTTTATACCGTCCTTCCTGACCTCCCCAGGACCAATGGCGCTAATGCCCCGGGGGCATCTCATTCCGCCGACGGTATCGTTGGAGCCCTTTCTCATCCGTATGCTCAACCTCCTATGGGCTATGGTCTCCCTCCGGGAGGGGTCAACACCTCTAGCACTTTTCCCCCTCCAGGTAGAATGTATCGAGGATACGACATGCCTCATCATGTTGCCCAACCTCTTGCTTACCTCAATGTTTCCCAACCTAACCATTATCCTTATCCGCAGCCTGGTGCTCCAGCTCCTCCAGCATATGCACTTCCACCTCCCTTGCCTTCTCAACCCCATCAACAACACCTACAGCCCCCTCCAGGGCAAGTATTTGCACAACAGTGCGCGACTAATCCCCCTTCCTCTCAAAGAAGGTGGAGAAGCAATCAAAATCAATCTGCCCCTGGTACTCATGGACCCAATCCTCAAGGTACTGACCCTAACACTGCTAACCAGCAACAGGGCACTCAGCCTTAGCCGGACAGGCCTATCTGCACAAATAAGCCTTGTTCGTGTTGCGGTGTTTACGGTCATTACACTCACGATTGTCCCCTTCTACCACAGATGCGGCAGATGTGGGAGTCTCAAGCCACATTGCGAGGACAACATGCCTCCCCTCACGCTCCCCCTAATGTGGCCACTACTCAACCAGCTGTGTTTACCGATCCTTTCCCCCAGCAAGGATTCGTGGCTACCCAACCACCTGACGGACAGGTCGCCACTCAACCTTCCCCTTCTGGTTCCTCCGATTACCAGATCCTCATGATGAACTCTGATCCATCCCCAACCGTCGACCTTAACCTTCAAACTCGGTCTCGCCAGTACCCCAAGCCTCCCGCTCAGTCTGCCTCCGAGTCCCCTTCTTCAGGTTCTACCAAGCCTCTTTCGACATCCAATGGTCCCTTACATATCCCTCAACCCAAAGTTGAGGTTCATACCAAGATTCCTAAAGGACCATTACGCCGAAATGCTGCTCCTGGTCGAGCTGCTCATTCGTATAGCATAGTAGATGATTTGGCGCAGCCTCCTGCTGCCACTTCCACCTTGGAACTCCTCCAATCGTGCCCTTCCCAAAAGAAGGCTCTACTATCTGCCATGGGCGCTGTGGATCCTGCTGATGACCAAATGATTGTTTTCGACGCCCATCAATCGGAACATCCTCCCCTTCCTGCTTCCATAGCCTTCCAAATCCCATTCAAAATCCGGAACGCTAACGTTTCTCGGTGTATAATTGATTAGGGGGCATCCACCTGTGTGATGTCCCCTTCGGTTTGGAAGCAACTCGGATCTCCTGAGTTGGCCCCTTCCACGATCACCCTTCGAGCGTGGGATGGCCACGCCTCCCAGCCCATTGGCCTCTTCCGTAATTGTCCTATCACTCTTGCGGGCAAGACTGTTTGCGTTGACGTCGAAGTCATCGACGCCCCTCTAGATTACAACATTCTCTTGGGGCGAAGCTACACCTATGCCATGTATGCTGTCCCATCCACGGTTTTTCGCAATATGTCTTTTCCTCACAATGGAAAGATAGTCACCATCGACCAGTTGACATATCATGAGCCAAAGTCTCAGACCTCCCCTGAGACGACCATCTCTTCTGTAGCCAATAAGCAAACTGTCGATTCCTTGACCAGTGTCTCTCCTGGCATCTACAAAGACTCCTCTTTGCTTGGTACGTTCCCTGGTCTCCCTCCTCCTCCTATCTCTAATCCCAGCTTATCGAATGTTTGCATGATGCAATTGTCTCGAGCTGCCCTTAAGCGACCCGCTTCGGCTAGTCAGAAACCTCAGACTCAACCTCGCCCACCACAACCCGCTCCTAGCCATTCATCTCAGCCAGCCAGACCTCCTCCTTCTGGCCCTTCTCCTACAGTTGGTATCCCTGAACCCCTCTATCCTCCTGGGTCGGTTCCCCCAGGCCTCAACCATCTCGGAGCTGTCCCTCCTGGCCATTATCCCGCTATTCAGATACCTTTCTTGGCTCCCCCTCCCGGAGTCTATACGGTCCCCGTCATGGCCACCCTCTCTCTCCCTAACCTGACCCTGGGCATACCCGTCTGGTACCTTGACCCTCCAGTCGCTACCCCACCTGGTCACCCCAAACCCTATCTTGCTCTGACACCGGTTCAACCGGTCCCCCTCGCTTCCTCCGTTGCCACCATGCCCCCCGCACCTCCCCAGGACCCTGCCCCTGTGGTGACAACTCCAGGAAAGAAAGGCAAAGCTCGCAAGGGGGCGTCCAAAGACAAGTCCACCCCGACTGACCCGGCTCCTCCTCCGCCCGCAAAGCCTTGCGCCTTGTGTGATGTCATCGGTCACACCATCCATACTTGTCCTAAATTGCCCCGTATTCAACCCATGGTTAAAGTCGCGTTCCCTGAGTCTACGGTCCTTGACCCCTCTATTCCGTCCTCGTCCGTAACCAATAACCCCAAGATTATTCACACCAACAAACCCTGTGCTTTGTGCGGTGTCCATGGCCATTACTCCCACCATTGTCCTCACCGGACGCATTACCGTGCCTCTTTAGAGGTAGTTCGAGAGTATGAGGTTGAACAAAATCAGTCCGCCTCTCCCATACTTGCGCAGTATGCTTCAGGTCAGCTTGAGGATCCCCCCGCTCCCATTAACATCCCCCCCCCTGATGTCCAGATGACGGAGTCTACTACCACCATTCTCTACCTATCATCCTCTGTGAGACCCTTGGAGAACATTCCCTTTGAATCCTCCCCTGTTGTTTCGCTCGATCCCCCTTTAGCAACCACCCTGGGCTCAACCTCATTTGACCATTTGTCTATTTGTTCCTCTGTCCTCCCCCGTGACGATCGGTATGTTAGCCTTTCTTCCTATACAGATGATCTAGGTAGATTTCCTGCGTCATGTGGTTTCCCCTCCTCTCTTCATCCCCTCTTTTCCTGTCTGGATGCCCTCTTGGGAGCCTTCTCCACCCCTGACCTCATCTTTCCTGCCCATAAACGGGATAACACCACTCGTATTTTTTTTGACCTCCGCAGCCCGAGTCCCAGCCATACCTCCTATAGCCCTCATATACCACCATTTAGTTCGTATATGAGTCATAGCCATCCTGCCCATCGCACTCCCTCTCGCAGTTGCCACTCGATGTCTACTATACACTCACGCTGCCATCATTGTTCCTCCTCCTCCCATTTTTTGTCTTGTAACACCATTCCGCAAAACCTCCCATCCACCACCTATATCAGTTATGCCGATGGTGCAAGTCATTACTCCCGGAATCTAGCCTCGGCAGGTTGGGCCATTTTTACCCCCTTGCATGCCCTTGTTCTCTCGAACGGGGTCTGTATTGGTACTGCCACCAACAATCAGGCCGAATATGATGCAGTGCATGGTCGCTTAGCCGACGCCCTCTCTCATCGCATCCTCCATCTGCATGTTCGTTTAGATTCCATACTTCTTTTCATGCAACTAAATGGTGTCTATCCTGTGCATAATCCCATGCTGTTTAGACGATATTTATGAGTAAAACTCTTGCTACGTGAATTTGAAACCATAACTTTCAACCATGTACCTCGAGAACAAAATCACTATGTAGATAGCATTGCAAACCATGTTCTAGATTGGCATTTATCACACGCATTTTATACAAGACAATAACATTCATAATCATTGAAAAAGATGCATATCCATAATATGTGTCGCAAAACATGTGTTTAGAGTCCATCTACTCTGATACATATGACATGCCCATAGCATGTTACAAAAAGTCAAAACTGGGGGCACCACTTGGCCCTACATACACACTAGGGGGCACCACCTATCCCACACCTAATCACTATATGGAGGATCCCGAGCCAATGGCTCTGCTCCTACAGCTTGTATATCACGTATCCCCTGACCGGCCATCGCCATGCGCCGCATGACACCCCGCCATTCCGAGGGTAGACCAATACATAGCTCTATGTACTGGTCGTCTAAGTCTTGCCACCCGCGCTCTGAAACACTGGTCAGCAACCTCTCGCATCTACAGCGGATGTCCTCCAGAAGGGCGGCTGCATCCTCATTATGTGCCGCTCTCGATTCACTCGGGCCTGCAGCTTCTGATGCTGCCGGTCGTCCCATATATCCGACTGGTTTTATCGGAGCTATATCTGCATACCAAAAGAGCATAAATTAGTACCCTATCTACTGTTCAATAAATTTAACATGCCCAAAAAAGAGTAGTCACTTGTCACTTACCATCGGGTCCCCATACTCGACCAAGCGGAAGTGGTAGGTCCAGATCCCCACAATAACTCATCCCACTATAGGGATAATCGTCTATGTATAATGGCATCTGATCCCAATGGGCAAAGAACTTAGGTCGAAACACCGGTCTGACCGCCCCTCCTCCTCCTCTGCACAGTAGTCGCCCCCACCGGTGCATCCTAGGCTCTCTCGGGCCCCCATCTGGGAGCTGTATACGAGGTCATATGGTCGGGATATTCTCAAAAAATAAGGAGCACAATAAAGTCCCATATGAGCAATCGTGGTTCACTTGCCGCTTGCAAAGCGACAACTGTCGTTTTAATGACACCAACATCATTTGGGCCCACCCATAGTAGGTCCCACTCAACACACTCTCCACAATCATCATCTGCCCCCCAGTGATGTGATGGAGAGCTTGGTTGCCCAGGATCCGCAGCACCGCTGCGGCCATTGCACGGGTCTCTAATCTCTCTAGGTCCCCGATCGGTATCCGAGTCCCTTTGACTTGAAGACCCGGTCGACAATGTCGCTCCACAAACTCCATGATGTTCCGCCCCCGTGGTAATACTGGCTGCGTGTTTCCCACCATCCCAAGTGGCGGGAGACCAGTCAGGAAATACAGATCCTGGACTGTCAATTCGATCCTGTGCCACTGCACTACAAAGACCTCATGATCTGGATCCCAATAACTGACAATCTGGGCCAACAAGGGCTCCCCTGCTCTCATCAAAGGGTTCTCCAAAAACTTCAGAACCCCAAATCTGGCCAATACACGACGGACACCCTGGTCTGCCTGGATCTCTGACCGTAATGTACCCAGGTCTCTATCTCTCCATTTGACCCGTATATCTGCCATATCTGCACAAACACATCATCTTTTTCAGTATATAGATAGGAAACACTGTAACCAATCACAAAAACCCACATCTCAGCCCTAAAACAACACTCAGATCTCATTCATCCTCCAGGTCACACTTTTTTGCCCAATCCTGGGACAGGTCGCAGTTTTTGGCTCAAAACCTGCTTCCCAGGTCGTATTTTTTGGCCCAAAAAGTGCGACCCGGCCGTAGAGGTGAAAGAGGGTTTGTTCCTGAGATTCTGGGCCCTAATCTGAACTTTCAATCCATCAAAATGAAAGAGTAAGGTTAGGCCTCTTACCTGCAACTAACGGATCTCGATTCCAACGGTCGGTTTGTCCGCTACGCTCGCCACAAGATTTAGGGCCTTCTCTCCTCTCTACATTCACCATAGCAACACTAGCAAATGAGTGAATTTGGAGGGAAAACTGCCTTATTAAAAGAGAACCCTTGTTTCTTCTTTCGCCTGCTGCGACCATACCGTAGCCCCGTTTGACAAACCGTCTGCACCGTTGGAAAGCTCTCACCGAGCCCTCAAATGGGTATCTGTTAGTTTTTTGTGATTTGATACTTCACCAGGACACATTTTTTCCAAGATGGGTCACTTCACCTCCCCCCAAAATCGAATTTCCTCACTTACAACACTTGTACTTGGGGCACCACTTTGCCTCCATACTTGTCTTTGTTTGTGTCGATTTTCATCATGAGATACCATCTTGTACTCATGTTTTTATGGTCCCCCATGGGACCTTTTCTATGTGGCAGCACCATCGAGTCGCCCTTGTTTAGAGCATCCAAGTTGAGTCATCATTGCATTCATGGCATCTATCCTGAGTCCCTTTGTACCCCACTATAGTCCTCCATCCTTCATTGCTTGGTCTCTCTCTTGTGTCGCACATTATGGCCCTCAGTCCCACTGTCCCCTATCCCTTATGATACTGTGTCAGTCGCTGCCATGTCATTCATGTCCTTTATGCTCTAGCAAGGGAAGTCGTCCATTTGCTACTCAGTCCCCTCCATTCCATCATCATCATTGGTATTAGTCTATCAGTCACTCTACTATTTTCTCTCGTGCCTTAGTTGAGGATCTCTCATTGCCTCACCTATGGCGGACCTCCTTCTGTCGACATCAGCTCCTTCATTCCAGAAGATAGGTCTAGAGAGCGGTGTACCTTGGTTCCCACTTCCACTCTTGTTCGATGCCTCAGATCAGGCAAAGGGATCTCTCATTTCCCTTTGACTTGATTGTTTCTCCACTTCAGCTCCTTTCAGCATGATCGAGATCTGTATGATTGATGGTTCAGTGATGCAGCAGTCGCTTTTTGGTGATTCCCGGGTGTGTGTGAGATGTCTCAGCCCTCATGGGGGGGTGGCCCTGCAGGTAGCCCCCCACATGCCCGGATGACCTCTTCATTGCAGCCTTCGATGCAGCTCCATATATTTGATGATGTCGGCCTTAGCTGCTTGCAGTGCCTCTTTGATTTGCATATATCAGTCAGATTTTGTGAGCCCTTCCCCGCCTATAGGGGGCATTTGGGTTGTATGTGTATCTCATGTACTCAGATATTATTGTATAAGTCCTGGTTGTTATACCAAGCACAACATGTATATGGGATCCCTCATTGTATTTTTATCTGGCTCATGTTGATGTCGGCTGTACTTTATGGTTCGGTCCCTTGTTTACTAGACACACTATTCTTTTGTACTTTGTCTCGACGGGCATAGGTATGCCTCCCCCGCCGCCTTTAGCAGAGGTACCCTCTCATAAAAAGAGACTTGTTGCACCTGCAAGTCTTGTCTCCTCAGGGTCTAGTTCTTCAACACATTAGTCTACCTCACATTTCTCTCTTCGACTTCCCTTTTGATGTCTGGTGATTGAGTTCTTACAACGTACTTCGGTCATACGATTTGCTCCTAACACTCGCAGTTTGGGGAATGATGTTACACCATTTTTGGTCATCTGACCTATATCCATTTAGATGGAACCAAATTTTCATGTAAGACCCGATTTTACCCTAAGTAAAATTGCTTTCACTATGTAAAATAACTTAATAGAACACACATTTATTAGGTTGTTTATGGTCTAAACATGAAACCCCAAAATATTAAACAAACCTATATTTGTTTTGATTTTCCTCGAGAGAATAATTAGTTAAACAACAATTTAATTAATATTCCTAGTTATATTTAACCCAAAACAAGAAATTAATTAGATATATCATTATTTGTCTTATTATTTCCTAAGAATAATTATTTAAACCTTATTTAAATAATATTATTTGTTGAATATGACTAATTCACCCTTAAATAATTAAATAAATCATTATTTATTTGATTATTACTCAACCACATCCTTAAAATGATAAATAAATCATTTATTTATTTATTATTTACAAATAAAGGGATTTGACCCAAGTCAAATTCCTTTTCCCTTCAACAAATATAATAAAATATTCCATAAAATTTGGATCTTGGTTTGGTTAATGTTATTTTAATCATGCTATTCTAAGAGGCCATTAATATTTTGTTATAAATAGGAGAGTTTTTCCTACCATTATGCACCTTTTGTTGCCTATTAGATCACTCTGGATCTATACTCTTGGTCTGACTTTGAGCCATTATCATTTTCATATACTCCATTATTTGCTGTGTGAGCTCCCTCTGAGTTCTATCTTTGTCTGGGTTTTCTACACCAACAAGAGAGAGAAATGCTAGATCTGAAGTGCTGAGGACTTCCAAGAACCCATCCCATTGAGGAGAATTGGAAACACCTTCTTGTTTTCCTCCCAGGTGCCCTTAATACAAAAAATTCTTCCAAAAAAATATTGTTCTTGTCTTGTCTATTGGATGTATGGAGAAAAACCTTATTTTTACTGCTTAATGTCTCTTTATGCATAGATCTGGTTTTTTGCAGCATTTGTCTTGATCAACTAACTACAGATCTGAAGATATTGGCAGTCATATTTGATGTTAGGGCTATAAGTTATGCGTAGCTAAAGTGGTCTTTTTTCATACACTTCGACAAAAGATTCATACTAACACA
>JAXQQM020074977.1:0-12425 GCA_034641835.2 Pinus albicaulis | reverse complement strand
TGTTGTGGTTCCTAGAGACAACCTTGAGTTGTGAAAGACCAGTGCCTAGGACATCTTATATAGCAAGGAGCATGTGGTATAATATGGGGAATTATCAACAAAAGGCTCTCATGCTATCTCCTGTAAACAGGGAGGTTAACTTGAATGGGACCAAAACCTTCAGAAAAGGGATGCAGGGAGAATAATACTGTAGAGGCAAGGTGCAGAATTCTAATACAAATGCATCAGACAATTCAAAGGCAGCTTACTGTAAAGAAGGCCGGTTCGAAAATACCTCACAGAAATAAATAATCAAAAGGTGATTACTGTGTATGAAAGATTGAGATAATACTAGCTATCATTGAGATGATATCCAGATACACAATATCACCATGTAATGGGCTTATCAATTTAAGAATCCATACATGACAATAGCATTTTAAAAATAACCTCCCAAAGAAACTAATATAGTAGGAATATGGTTGGAGTGAAAAGTGAAACAATATATCATGCCTGAGCCATATTTAAAGTGCTTGACTAGTTCAAGCATGGGTATCAACGAGGATAAATCCATACCAAAAACCAGTGAGCCACTCGCATTCCAAAACATGATACAAGAGAGGCGAATGAAACAAAATGAGCAATTAAACTAACATATATAAGATAAAGTTACAAACTGTGAGACACCAAAGACCAGAATCTTCATTAAGGATGGAACTCCTCCTCACTGAAGCCCAACAGGCTCTGTGCATTCATATAAAAGTTCAACAAAAATGCATACAAAATTCTCTTACTGCCTAATTTTCTGAAAAAATGGAACCCCTCATAATCTGTTCCTGGGGAGTTTTATAGGAGAAAAACTAGTAAAGGGAGTGGATGTTGAACATTTAATTTGTCTCATTAAGACAGGATGGCAGAAGCGTTCACGCCCACACTACTCAATAAACCTACATTGTACTCTGTAGTCTAGTTCAGAGATCTCTGTCAGGTCGATATTGACCTCGGATGTCTTCTTCAAGTCCTTTTGGCTGCCTGGAACTTTGTGCTAGCCTTCTAGAATAAATGACATGGATGGAATCGTCTGCAGGCCTCCATGCTTCCATTACTACTACTCTGACGGCTCTTAAGAAGCTTTTGTCAATGTAATTAACTGTTTCTAGGCTCGAGGAGGCATGGAGAATACTGTCTGAAGGTGTACCATCTGGAGAAAAATGTCCCGCAGATAATCAAACACAGGTATGGCTGTTGCGTGTGTTCTTCAGTCTTCCAACTGTGCCTTATTCTTTTGAATGTGAGGTTAAGCTTTAATTATTCAATAATAGGCTTAAACCCCGTTAATCCTTGTTGTTGATACACTCTGCCACTACTGTAGTGGCACCTCTATCTTCCGAAACACAGTGACGGTGATCACGGCAGCAAAGCGAAATTTGAACTCTGTAAAACCCTACACAATGAACATAACTAGTTATAAAATCCAAGGGATGGTGGAAGTGATGCTGTGGAGGCCTAGGAAGCGGTGGCGTGATGGTGAAAATGGAAGAAATTCCCATGAAATGGTGAATAATAGAGTCGATGAAAGCTTACAGAGGTGTCAATATGCAGTTAGGCGAAGAAATAAGATTTAGTTGTAAACCATAAGGTTTGGACCTTGGGAGGGAATACAAAGGAAATCATATGAAACATATGACACGGGCTTGATGTGGGACCTGGTCACGGGCGGAGGGCGATTCAACACGGACCATCAGATCAAAGGCAATGAACGGTTGCGATCAAATCGGCAGGTCGCAATCGGGGGAACGAAGGGTGACACAGTAAGACCTTTGCGGTTGCGTTTGGAGCAAGGTTGCGATTATGCAATGGTAGTTGGATCTTAGTGATAGATCAATGGTGGGGATTTAATCGGAAGGGAAGATAGGCAGGCACAAAGGAGCAGAGCAGGATTAATATGGACCGTTGGATCTTACGGGATGAACGGTCGGGATCGGATCGGAGGATTGCAATCGCAAGGAGCAGAAGAGGGGTGTGATTCGACTGCTGGGATTCAATGGAGCGCCAGCTGTAAGATCTGGCAGGAGATTGACGGTTTAAATTTAATCGGAGGGGTGGAAGGGAAAGGCGATGAGCGCACACCAATTAGTGTCGGGCCGTTGGATCTTATTATGGATCAACGGCGGAGATGTAGTCGGGGGATCGCAATTGCAACGGGCAGAAAGTGGCAGCGATTGAAAATTTTGATTGCGATTGGAACGGGGGAAATGGAAGAGCGCAGACCGTTAGATCTATTCAGGTCAACGGTGGAGATTGTATCCGCGGTGCTACAGACCAAGACTCAATCGCATCGGGATTTTTAAGTTAACATATAGAAATGCGCTCGCTCGATGGTGCGATTGTGATTAGCGCCCGGGGCTTAAGCGCTTGGTCCTGGGCGCGGGGCATATGGCGGGGAAGTGGTTAAGGGGCTAGGCTGAAAGGGGGCTAGGCCTTAATATAAATTGAAAAGTGGGTTTTTGCCCCTTTTAATGCATTTTGAGGTTGGGAAAAGGTAACGGTAGGGGGAAAAAGGGGAAATCGGGCCAAACAAGGGGAACTTGTAGGATTTAAAGGGAATTTTGGGAGGATTTAGAGGGTAAGTGGGGAATTTAGAAGGGGAAGACAAAGATGAAAACAAAGGCTTAGAAGGGATGATATAAGGGGAAAAAAGAGGTCTTTTAGGCATTTCTTCACAAACAGAGAGGGTTTTTTTTTAAATTGGAAACAGCAGTGGGATCCATCAAAGGACAAAGGGCATAAGGGACTTCAAGGACGATGTGTTTTTAGTAGGAATGAGTTCCTTTAAAGCTCAGAGACAATTTGACCCCCTGTTTTCTTGTTAAAAATTAATAGGGGGCCAACATGATCAACATTGGCTCCACCTGGGGATGACACGTTCTTCCTTGGGCGTGTCGAGAACTTCACAGACCACCTGTTAATCTTCCATGTTGACACCATTCTTCAGCACTTCTACTTTTCTCTTCATGATTCATCACTACACCCACATTATTCAAACAAAGATGAAAACAGAAAACTAATGTATAGTATGATACACCAGGATGTCTCTTCCTGAATCAGAAATGGAAGTAGGGTTTAAGGAACTGACCATTTACAGGGGCGTCAAGCAAGTCTCCTTGTAAATTCTCCAACCTAAAAGTGTTGTTCCCCCCTTGTTCCACGACTTTAAAAGGGCCAAACCAGAGTGGGTCGAATTTACCATGTTTCCCCTTTTCAGCTCTCCTGATATCCCATCTGAGCACTAAATCACAAATCTGCAACTTCCTGTCCTTGGCATGCTGATCAAAAAGGTACTTCATCTTCTCTTGATATTCAGTCAGCCTTTGACTTACCTGGTTCCGTGTTTCCTCTAACTCCACCAGCTGATTTATTCTCCTGGTCACATCATCGGGCTCTTCTTGACTTTCTTGCATGAATTTGGCTACTGGCAAGTTTAACTGTATAGGGAATACTGTTGCCCTCCCAGATACTAATTCATATGGGGACTTCCCAGTTGCTCTCTTGCTGGTAATCCTATTAGCCCACAGAGCGAATTTCAACTGGGAGTCCCAATTTTTTTTATTTCCATTGATGGCCTTCTTCAGTGCCCTCACCAGAGTTTTATTTGAAGACTCTGCCAAGCCATTTCCTTGTGGGTAATAGGCTGTAGAGTGGCTTAATGTAATGTTATATTGCTGACAGAAGCTCACAAACTTTGCAGACTTGAAGGCCTGGGCGTTGTCGGTCACTATCTTGGCAAGGCAGCCAAACCTGGATATGATGTTTTCTTCCATGAATTTTATTATCACAGCATCTGTTGGATTCCACCCACTTTGTGAAATAATCTGTGGCAGTTAAAATTTACTTATGCTGACCACTCGACGGAGGATGTATTTCACCGATAAATTCGATTCCCCATTGCCGGAATGGCTCGTCCACGTGAACAGGAATCATGGGCAGAGGTGCCAACTTATTTCTTCCAGCAAATCGTTGGCATTTCTCACAAGCTCTAACCAGGGCGAATACATCTCCAAAGAGTTTGGGCCAGTAGAAACCTGCCTTTAGGATTTTGTGAGCAGTGGCCCTCCAGCTGTAATGACCCCCACAGATTCCTTCATGAAATTCGGCTATTATATTCTCTACCTCATCCTTTGTGAGACACAGGAGTAGAATACCTGAAGGATCTCGCCAGTATAGCCGTCCATTGGCGACTATGTACTTCTGTGATCTCATCCTTAGCGTTCTATATTTAACTTTATCACAGCTGGGGGGGCAGCTGAGTGTGAGAAGATATTCCACTATCTCTTTGTACCACGGGCTGGTGAGGTACTTCATATGTGTCTTTGGAGTAGCTATCTCTACTCCCTGTTGCTCTTCTTTCTTCTTAGACTCCTCACTTGCTATCATGGACAGGTTTATACCTAAAGCTTGATAGTTTGATTCAGATAAGTTTTTGGCCAGCCCCTGTCCCTTGATCAGTTTAGTAGGGCGGATATCTAGCTCATACTCTTGTATTTTGGCAATCCACTTCCCCCTTTTTCCTTCACTATCCCCTTGGACAAGGATGTCTTTTACTGCAGCTGCGGGCACAAACGCGGTGATATGGGATTACAAGACATACATGTGAAATGCTTTAAGAGACTTCACCAGGGTGTACGCATGCTTTTCTAGTATGTTATATTTCAGTTCTGCGTCACGAAGCACCTGACTGAAGAAGTCGATGGGCTGCTCGTACCCTTCTTCATTTTTCTGCAATAAAACTCCTGCCACTGTATGAGGTGATGCAAATGAAAAGATCATGAAAGGTTTGGCATAATCTGGTCCAGCTAGCACTGGGGCTTCTGCAAAAGCATTTTTTATCCTGCAAAAAGCCTCTCGTGATTCCTGGGACCACTTAACCTTATTATTTTTCTTCACCATGTCAGTTATATGTCTAACTATCTCAACATAGTTAGGAATAAACCTTCTCAGAAAATTAATGCGCCCTAGGAACACCTGCACCTCCTTCTTATTTCTGGGAAGAGAAATACCATTTATAACCTCCACCCTCTTAGGGTCTATTTTTACCCCATCTTTAGTCACAATATGTCCCAAAATCTTGCCTTCTTCTAATGCAAATAAAGACTTTTGTGGATTGAGAGAAAGACCATACCTTCTACATTTCTCAAAAGTTCTACGCAAATGCTCAATGTGCTTAGTATCATCCTTCGAAAATACAGTGATATCATCGAGGTAGACTACCAAAAACTTATCTTTCTCCCCAACAAAAGAAATTTCCATGGCCCTTTGGAAAGTGGCCCCTGCGTTAATCAACCCGAAAGGCATCCTGGCATACATAAATGTACCCCATGGCGTGGTGAAAGTAGTATTCTTCTGATCTTCTGGAAGTACAGCCACCTGATTATAACAGAGAATCCATCCATCATTGACATCCAAGAGGCTCCTACCACTTTCTACAGGATGTGATCCATCTTGGGCAGTGGATAATTATCTTTTAAGGATGATCGATTTAAATTTTGGAAATCAACACATAGCCTTATTTCTCCATTCTTCTTTTGGACAGGGACTAGGTTTGCCATCCATTCAGAGTACCTCAATGGCACAATTATTTTGGCCTTTAACAACTTCTTAATTTCTTTCTCAATGGAGGGAAGCAGCAGGGGATTTATCTGTCTAAGCTTCTGCTTGTGAGGCTTCACATCTTCCTTCAGGGGAATTTTGTGCTGCATGATGCTAATATCAAAAGTTTTCAGGTCCTAATAGGACCAGGCAAACACATCTTTGTAAGATTGAAATAAGTTCAGGTATAGCTCCTTATACTCTTCTAGGACCTTCTTGGATAATTTCACAATTTTGGGGTCCGCATCAGTACCAAGGTTAATGTATTCTACCTGGTTTTCTTCTACCAATTTTCTTGGTTGTAGTGGGACATCGTTCTTATCAAATAATCTTTCTAGAGGCACCAGCCCTCTAGGTATAACATTTCCCTTCAATTGCAACACTTTATTACTTGCCATTTTCTTCTCCCAATTTCTTTCTGAAGTGTCTTCAGCCTCTTCTTCTTCACAAGCATCAATCTCCATATTGGAGAATTCTCCTACTGTTTCCAAGAATCTCTTCACCTGTTCTTCATCCTCAAATACCTGCCAGTGCTTGATGTTATCTGGGATTGATGGTCGATAACATACCTCAATTTCATACCTTAAGAGGGGGTTCTGAGGTGGACGGAATGTACTAGCAGCCACATCAAGGGAATCGGCCATCCTATTCTGTTCCCGGGGCATGAACTAGATATTAAATGCCAAGAAAAAATTCTCCACCATGTCCCAAAATTCATTCCTATAAGCCCTCAGCCGAGGATGTTTGGTTTGACACTGATTCCTGACTTGTCTAACCACCAGTTCTGAATCTCCCAAAACTTTTAAACTTCGTATATTCATGCTCTTGGCTGTCTGTAACCCTAACGGAAGTGCTTCATATTTGGCCACATTATTAGTGGCTTCATATTCTAGCTTGAAAGACAATGGGACCCATTTTCCTGTAGGATAAATCAATAGTATTCCAGCTCCATTACCTTCTCTTGAATTTTCTCCATCAAAATGAAGTGTCCAGATTCCTGCTTCATGGCTCTCTATGGGCTGCTCAGTCTTGATCTGGTAGAAGTATGGTTCATGAGCATAATCTTGATCTTCTTCTAGCATCAAGCACAAGAAATCTCATTCTCTACTGTAGACTGGTGAATTAACAGAGTTTTCGGCCTTAGTAACCATCTTGACAAATCTAGTTTCCCTGTACAACCTCCTCTCCTGGCCACCAAAAACTAGGATAGTGGCATATGTTAAGTCCAACTTGATTGACCCACCAATTTTTTCCCCGAGGATCTTGACAACAACATGCAAAAGCGAGCTGGGATGTCAGCCACCACGATGTCCACTACCACTCTTTTTGCTGGGATTTGGGCCAAATTAACCAACAAATCCTTAATCATCCCCAGGAATTTAACTCTTTTGGAATCAAATGAATAGAGGTCCTTGTATGGACGGGTGATTTGTAATCCTAGTTGTTCCATGACTGACAGAGGTAGTAGGTTATGGGAAGCTCCAGAATCTAACATACAGTTATGTAATAGCAGTTCATGAATCACTAGAGACACATAGAAGGGAGGAGTAGAAGCATCGAATTCCTCAACATGTGGGCCAAATACGACCATGGGTCTTTCTTCTTGAAGTTTGAGACTATCTGGGATGAGTGCTGCTTCTAGAGGGAGAATGAAAGAGGTGACTTGGGATTGATATGTGGGTTGCTTCAACAGTTCAGTCAAGGGAACTGGGATTTTGACCTTCTCAAGTTCCTTTTGCAGACTGAAAGCAGGAGAGGGCTTCTCTATTACAACCTCCTTTGACTCTTTATTTTCGGCTGAGGGTTTAACTTCTTTTGACACAGACTTGGCATTAGGGGGAATTACTACTTTTTAAGAGGAAGGAATTTGGTCATTAGACTGCGAAGGTTTGTTTGAAGGCCCCTTACCTTTTTCTGTGAATTTCTGCATTGTTGACTCCTTCTGTGCGGGTGCTTCCTTCTGGGGTGGCTCTTCTTCTTGATCTTGAGTACGAGAGCTCTTCCTAGAATATCTGAGATCATATCTTCTATTGAAATGTGTTTGCATGAAATCAACAAATTGCTTACAATAGTGAACAATCTTTGAGTCTTCTGTGTCTCCATCCTTCTCTTCTTCTTGCGATGAGAACTCAGTTCCGTCACTTCCTTGCAAGGGGAATTATTCTCCATCACTATTCGAGAAGGCAATATTTTCATCCTCCAGCTCATAGGCAGTGTCTTCTGTAGGACCATCTACTTGACCTTCCAAGCACAATGGGTGTGGTACTTGATCTTGTTGTTCCTTTAGTTCCCTTTGCAAAATTTGCAGGGGTGGTTTCCTATACTGAGGATTGTAACCTCTGTTTGGAGCATTCTGGAAATTCTTGGAGGCTGAATTCTTGGCCTCCAATTCAAGCTTGACCAGCTTACCAGAATGGTTCTTAATCATTTTTTTCATTTCTTCAATTCTGTCATTAGCTGAGTCTCTATCTTGGTTAGAGGTAGATACCTCCTCTTTGCCCCTTCTTCTAGTATCTTGTTCAGATTTTCCCTTTGATTTACCAGTGGAGGCGAAATTTGCCTCCAACTCTAGTGCATCTGTCTGAGCATCATCCAGAGTGGCAGGCTTTCTTTCTCTTAGAGAGAAACCAAATTCTGAGTCAAAGGCTACTACAAAAACAACTTTAGCAGCAGTTTGATGAGGTTTCATATCAGCAGGAAGACTCAAATACAATTTATTAAATCTCTTGATGAACTCTGACACCCCTTCGTTATGTCTTTTCTTGAGTGTATTGAACTTAGTAAGACAATGTCCATGATCTTTCTTCTCTCCCCATTTCCTGATAAAAGTATCTTCCATTACTTCCCAAGTGGTAATAGAACGGTCTCCCAATGTCTTAAACCATTTTCGAGCTTCACCATCAAGAGATTGGACAAACAACCTTAAGACTACATCTAAATGTTCCACATTAAAGTTCTCTGCAAAAGAGCAGAAGACCTTAAGATATTTTTGAGCATCAATCTCGTTTTCCCCATTGAATTGGGGTAAGATCTTCAGATAATCCTGTGGCATATTGTTCAACACTTGAGGTAACGCCAGGGGGGCATATTTATTTAACAAGAAGCATGGAACATTGGCCATTGGAGGGGGTGGAGGTAGTGCAATAGTTTGATGCGTAAAAGGAGGAGGAGGAGGTGGAAGTGGAGTATGAATAACAATAGGAATGTACTAGAAAACAGCTTGAGGTGTTGATGGGAACAACGGTCTGTTAATAGAAGCTACTTCGGTGACTTCCTTGACCTATTTGACCTCAGGAGTAGGGTGAAAGTTTTCTTTAATTATGACACCTCCCCGGGCTGGAATATCTGAATAGTAATCGGTATCTCCCACAGTGGAGTCGGGACCTAGCACTTGGGCTACTTGAGAAGAAGAGGATGGAAAGTTTTCTATAGACAATTCAGGGATTTCAGTGTGGATTGATTTCCTTTCCCTCAAACTTCTTCTATGTATGATCTTTTTTGGGTCAGACACTGAGGGTGTCTTAGGCTGTGACGTATCTGACCTCAGGTGTGGCTTACGAGGAGCCACGACCGCAAGTAAATTTATCTAATAAACGAATGTGGAGTTGCCAAGGTGAGGGATCTACAACTCTCAACTCTCCATGCTCACCTATTTGAAGAGTGAATTAGGTTTTTTCGAGGCCCAGGGATTTAAATTTTCTCAACTTCGTTCCCTGGAAACGGTGCCAAAAAGATGTTGTGGTTCCTAGAGACAGCCTTGAGTTGTGAAAGACCAGTGCCTAGGACATCTTATATAGCAAGGAGTATGTGGTATAATATGGGGAATTATCAACAAAAGGCTCTCATGCTATCTCCTATAAACAGGGAGGTTAACTTGAATGGGACCAAAACCTTCAGAAAAGGGACGCAAGGAGAATAATACTACAGAAGCAAGGTGCGGAATTCTAATACAAATGCATCAGAAAATTTAGAGGCAACTTACTGTAAAGAAGGTTGGTTCGAAAATACCTCACAAAAATAAATAATCAAAAGGTGATTACTGTGTATGAAATATTGAGATAATACTAGCTGTCATTGATATGATATCCAGATACAAAATATCACCATGTAATGGGCTTATCAATTTAAGAATCCATACATGACAATAGCATTTTAAAAATAACCTCCCAAAGAAACTAATATAGCAGAAATATGGTTGGAGTGAAAAGTGAAACAGTATATCATGTCTGAGCCATATTTAAAGTGCTTGACTATTTCAAGCATGCGTATCAACGAGAATAAATCCATACCAAAAACTAGTGAGCCACTCGCATTCCAGAACATGATACAAGAGAGGCGAATGAAACGAAATGAGAAATTAAACTAACATATATAAGAGAAAGTTACAAACTGTGAGACACCAAAGACCAGAATCTTCATTAAGGATGGAACTCCTCCTCACTAAAGCCCAACGGGCTCTGTGCATTCATATAAAAGTTCAACAAAAATGCATACAAAATTCTTTTACTGCCTAATTTTCTGAAAACCTAGAACCCCTCATAATCTGTTCCTGGGGAGTTTTATAGGAGAAAAACTATTAAAGGGAGTGGAGGTTGAACATTTAATTTTTATCATTAAGACAGGATGGTGGAAGCGTTCATGCCCACACTGCTCAATAAACCTACACTGTACTCTGTAGTCTAGTTCAGATATCTCTGTCAGGTCGAGATTGACCTTAGATGTCTTCTTCAAGTCCTTCTGGCTACCTGGAACTTTGTGCTAGCCTTCTAGAATAAATGACAGGGATGGAATCGTCTGTAGGCCTCCATGCTTCTATTACTACTACTATGATGGCTCTTAAGCAGCTTTTGTCAATGTAATTAACCGTTTCTAGGCTCGAGCAGGCATGGAGAATATTTTCTGAAGGTGTACCATCTAGAGAAAAATGTCCCGCATATAATCAAACACAGGTATGGTTGTTGCGTGTGTTCTTCAGTCTTCCAACTGTGCCTTCTTCTTTTGAATGCGGGGTTAAGCTTTAATTATTCAATAATAGGCTTAAACCCCGTTAATCCTTGTTGCTGATACACTCTGCCGCTACTGTAGTGGCACCTCTATCTTCCGAAACACAGTGACAGTGATCACGGCAGCAGAGCGAAATTTCCAATCTGTAAAACCCTGCACAATGAACATAACTAGTTATAAATCCAAGGGATGGTGGAAGCGATGCTGTGGAGGACTAGGAAGCGGTGGCATGATGGTGAAAATGGAAGAAATTCCCATGAAATGGTGAATAATAGAGTCGATGAAAGCTTACAGAGGTGTCAATATGCAGTTAGGCGAAGAAATAATATTTAGTTGTAAACCATAAGGTTTGGACCTTGGGAGGGAATACAACGGAAATCGTATGAAACATATGAGATGGGCTTGATGTGGGACCCGGTCACGGGCGAAGGGCGATTCAACATAGACCATCAGATCAAAGGCAATGAACGGTTGCGATCAAATCAGTGGGTCGCAATCGGGGGAATGGAGGGTGACACAGTAAGACCTTTGTGATTGCGATTGGAGCAAGGTTGTGATTATGCGATGGCCGTTGGATCTTAGTGATAGATCAACGGTGGGGATTTAATCGGAAGGGAAGACAGGCAGGCACAAAGGAGCGGAGCAAGATTAATCTGGACCATTGGATCTTACGGGATGAACGGTCGAGATCGGATCAGAGGATCGCAATCGCAAGGCGCAGAAGGGGGGTGTGATTCGACTGGCGGGATGCGATGGAGCGTCGACCGTCAGATCTGGTGAGAGATCGACAGTTTAAATGTAATCGGAGGGGCGGAAGGGAAAGGCAACGAGCCCGCAACAATTAGCGTCAAGCCGTTGGATCTTATTATGGATCAACGGCGGAGATGTAGTCAGGGGATCGCAATCACAACGTGCAGAAAGTGGCAGCGATTGACAATTACGGTTGCGATCGGAACGGGGGAAACGGGAGAGCACGGACCATTAGATCTATTCAGATAAACGGTGGAGATTGTATCCGCGGCGCTACAGACCAAGACTCAATCACATCGGGATTTTTAAGTTAACACATAGAAATGCGCTTGCCCGATGGTGCGATTGCGATTAGCACCCGGGGCTTAAGCGCTTGGTCCTGGGCGTGGGGCATATGGCGGGGAAGTGGTTAAGGGGCTAGGCCAAAAGGGGGCTAGGCCTTAATATAAAGTGAAAAGTGGGTTTTTTCCCCTTTTAATGCATTTTGAGGTTGGGAAAGGGTAACGATAGGGGGAAAAAGGGGAAATCGGGCCAAACAAGGGGAACTTGTAGGATTTAAAGGGAATTTGGGGAGGATTTAGAGGGTAAGTGGGGAATTTAGAAGGGGAAGACAAAGATGAAAACAAAGGCTTAGAAGGGATGATATAAGGGGAAAAAAGAGGTCTTTTGGGCATTTCTTCACAAACAGAGAGGGTTTTTTTTTTTTAAATTGGAAATAGCAGTGGGATTCATCAAAGGAAAAAGGGCATAAGGGACTTCAAGGATGATGTGTTTTCAGCAGGAATGTGTTCCTTTAAAGCTTAGAGACGGTTTGACCCCCTGTTTTCTTGTCAAAAATTAATAGGGGGCCAACATGATCAACAAGACACAAACTGAAGAATATTCCATGAATGCTGACTGGGTTTCCATGTCACCAACCTGTACCTGTTTTGTAATTTTTTATATAAAAAAATTTCTGTACTGAACGGCGATCAACAGACCATAACTTACTCATCTGAACTCATTTTTCAACGAAACGAGTTGCGTTAGATTCTTGTCGATGAGCT
>JAXQQM020073841.1:0-12078 GCA_034641835.2 Pinus albicaulis | reverse complement strand
TCCTGAGACTGAAGTTGTTCTATAAAAATCGATCCGAGATCGTGTCTCTTATATTTAGCTCCCCATAATTTTCTATATTGATTGCGATACAAAGGTACAAGGACAAGTGCAACATCAAACCAAGCTTTGGAATCCTAGGACCTAGCCTTCCTAGATTGGAGAGGGATCTCTCTAGTAGGTGCAAAGATGTGAAATTGTTTCTTTGATTAGGGTTGATTTTAGGCTAGATGTTAAGTACCGGGGTATTTTGATTTTTTTGGTTGGGTATGATGTCGAGGATAGATTTAGATAGAAAACAAAGAATATTTTAAAGTGTTAGGCATCGAGAGGATCATGAGATGGACCTTCAAACTGGAACAACAAGCTAATAAAGAGCGAAAACGAGAATCAACTACTTATGTAAGATATTTAAAGATATAAGCATAGCAAGAGAATAAAAGGCTTAAGAAAAACTGATCCGTTTGATTTCAGACTGAAAGCAGATAATCAACCAAGACAACATTCAGATAAAACATAGAAAGGAAAAACTTATTGAATCTTTCATGGGTTTTATCATCAAGAGCAGGGAAAACATTTAAGTTGCACAAGTAACTGTAACCATAGAAGAAGAGACAAACCCTAGCATCCACAGTGACAACTATGAGAGTTCCTTGAGACAATTTTAGCTAAGTAAGGCAAAGAGCATGATTAAGACAAACTTCTTTGACAAACTATAGGCAAAGCTGCTTCAAAATATGATTTCAATAACATAGTACTTCAGAGGTAACAATATGCAGGGCTAGCCATAAATCAAAATTGATACTAACTGATCTACATCATTCAAGAAAATAGACAAGCCAAAAAATTATTAGAGAGAAAAAATATGAATTCTCTAACATATCTTGAGTAGAAGAAAACATTTAGGTAGTGAAGGAAACAAACAGATCTAAGGTTCCATCAACAAGCATATCTTAGTCTAAATTTTTTGTCCTACTGTAGCATAGATGGATGGAAAACATATGAGAAACTTAGAAAAAATTAACAAGAGAAAAATTCACCATTAACCAGGCCTATGGATCCTGCAAACAATCCTTCTCCATCAATAAGTGAATCAGATCATGCATAAGCTCCAAGACATCAATTTCTCATCAAAGGCTTCAAGGGACTATGTATTACTTCAGCATAAGTCATAAACATCTAACAAAATATAAAAGAGCCTCATGCTCTATTTATGGAGCAAATGAGGAGGGGGAAACCCTAAGAGGTTTCCAGAAACCCTAATTCAGCCATAAATGTCATAAATGTGCTTAATGACCATGCAAGGCCCAAGACACATAAGAGATAAGAAAATAAATGAAACACACAAAAACATAAATCCCCAATAAAATCAGGATTTTTTTGTCCAAGAAAATATTAAAAAACCAATTTTCCATTAATTAGTGTCTTTTTTTGACTTTTTGGTGAAAAAGTTGTCTCTGTGCGTAGCTCCAAATCAGCAAAAATTGGGGTCTTTTGCAGCTGAGTTTTGGACCCCTTCCCAGAATAGGATTCGAGCCTGTGATGGCTCGTTGGAAAGCCCTGGATGTCTAATTTTTGGAACTACTTGATTTTTTTCAAAATGATTTAGGTAAGTCTATTAAAAAGTGAAATGAGTGAAAAAAACCAGGAGTGTCATGCCTGCTGATATGTGAGGCAGAAAGGTAAAAATTGACTATTTTTTTCCCTTTTGAGGGATCAAACCATCTTATTTTGATTTTAAAATTTCTAAGTATGTTCCTTGCAATTTAATGCATCCAAAAATATAATTTTCATCAGCTAAGGATGCTCCAAGAAAAAATGGCAGCGCCCATGAATTTATGCAATTAGGCCCAAAAATCACAAAAAACAATATCATGTCAAAAAATGCTCAATTTTGGTGAGAAAACCCCTTAATGGTTTCTAGAAGCATGCATGGAAGCTTGAGACAAAATTCCAAGTTGAGATATGTATTTTCCTCTTTTTTTCCACTGGGCGCCTCCTTTGGGCAGTTTTGAGTTTGGCTCACTATTTTGTGCTTGTTTGTCATCACTATGACTGCCTTAATCATCAGTATTTTCTTCCTAAGTGTCCTTTTTAGTTTGCTGCATGTTACCACTGTCACTTTATTCTAATGAGTGAGGGCTCTCTTTATTTGTTTCTCTATTTTGAACCTCTTTGTGAATGTTTCCCTCACCATGACTGTCTTCCATTTCCTCCTTAGGACTATCACTTTCTTCATCACTGTGCTTGTTGTTTTCTTGGGAACCATCCTCACTAGCAGTTTGAGGGCTTTCATTATGCTCATCACTACTTACTTTATGACTATTATGCTGATTTCCACTATGATCATCATCACTTTTTTCATGTTGAGGGTTGTTATGTTCTTTATCATCTTCATGCTTGCTTTCATTAGACTTTTCTTTTTCACTATCAATCATAGGGGATTTTTGCTTTTGAGGAGTAGATTGACTGGAAGAAGGGGAGACATACTGAGTGGATGGTGAGGAAGGTGCATGAGATGGGCCATGGGATGAAGAGGCAGTAGTGAAATTAGGATGGGAGATGAAGGATTTCGAAGAAATTCCTTTTTGTTCAAGTTGATGGAGGATGAGAATATTTATGAGAGAATGATGAAATAAGCTAGCTTTTTGTTGAGCAGGGAGTTTATTTTGAACAAATGAAGCCATTTTGTCAATGCTCTTGCAGAGGAAGAAAGGGATATTCAATAGCTGAGTCCAGGTGAAGTGCATCAGTAGTCGGACATGATATGAATAGACTTGAGAATATTTCCCCTCACATGTGAAATATTTCATGATGGCTTTCATTAGAGGAGCATAGCTACTTAATAGGTGAGAGAAAGGGAAAAAAACCTTACATTCATTCTGATAAGCTGGCTTCAAGAAGGGCTTGTAGTGATTTAGGTCCAAGTAGGCTTGTTTGAACCATGTTTCTCCAAGATAGGGAATCTTGGTTGCCTTTGACACTGATTTAGGGGTGAGCACAAAATCAAGGCCTGCAATGTGAACCTACTCTCCTTGTAGTCTCAGGGAAAAAAATTGTGTCAAGAGGGGGTGACTGGTGACCTCTTGGAATTTTTTGCAAAAGTCAAGACATCCTACTTCATGGAAATTAAAAAGAACTTAAAGAGAGTCATTTATTTCTTGAGTTGTAGTAGGCTCAAACCTATTGCGAAACCCACTTTTGTTGACCTTCCTTGGAGGCATATTTGTTTTAGGTTTCCTAAACAGGTTTTTGAAAACTGAAGTAGGTTCTTCTTCAAACACTGTTTTCCCTTCTTAGATAGCAAACAAGTTTTTTCAATAAAAATAAGTCTCTTTCTCTAAAACTGTGTTTCTTTTGATCACTTTGAAAACACATTATTTGACTTTGAAAACAGGTTTTTTCTCCTTTGGCACAACAACTACTTTCCTCATTGTAGGATTGTGTTTCTCTTTTAACCAATCAAACCAAACAATTTTTTAAACTAACGATGGTCTTTCTTCTTCAAACACTGTTTCACTTTTTCATTTAGTAAAAAGGATGCCTTGAAAACAAACTATGTCTTTATCCTTAAAAATCACTATTTTCTTTCTCACCCACTCAACTAAAACATGTTTTTAAAATTGACAGATGATCTTTCCCTTTAAAAACTATTTTTTTACTTATCACTCTGTATACAGGCCTTTTTCCCACAAATAGGTTTTTTGCCCCTTAAAACACTGTTTCTTCTTCCTCATTATTTGATTTCAGAAATTCCTTTCAACCAAAAAGCTTAGGTGGGAGAGCACAAGTACCCTTTTTAGAAATCTCCTATGCAGCTTAAAAATATAATTTCTGTGCATTCATCCGAAAACTGGCACTCCTTGGCATGAAGCTGTGGCCGCCCGGGCGCCTTTTTCACTCCGGGTCGGGTAGGACTGTTATGGGCCGTTCAAAAAGAATGGTGGTATGGGCTGGGCGGAGGTCTGTGAAAAAGTGATGAATGGAGTTTGAATTTTCGTGTAGACTAGGGCATGGGCTGGGCAGAGTTATTGCAAATGGGCAAGGGTGCCATGGCATGGGCCAGCTAGAATTTGGGTGCCTGGGCGCTACTTGTCGGGCCGAGGCACAGGTGCGTCGCGCCCTGTGTAATTTTCTTCGGAGGGGTGCTACAGGGGCATCGCGCCTTCAAAACAGCAAGTGGGCACTTGAAACTTGTCTCCTTTCCCCTTGTCAAACTTTGCAAACCAAGAATTTTGAAATGTGAAATGCTTTGGCTGAGTATTTTATGCCTTGGGAGGGTTTGAGAAACCCCTTTTTCCCTTCTTTTTGTATTTGAAAATCCACCTTTTTTGCCTTTGTATTTGTGATGAAAAGCGGCCTTCTCCTTTTGTTGAGGGATTGCCTTCTTTTTTACCAACTGCTTTATCCCTTTTAAAATTTCCTTCTTGAAAACATGCTGTCTTTATCCCTGCTACATCATTTGAGCATGGATCTTTATCAAAGGCCTCTAATCTTGTTTCTTTGATTTGAAAAGATGTCTTTGGAAACAGAATTGCCATGGGCCCTTTCATTTCTTTGATTTGGTTAATGTAAAACTGTTTTCGTAGGCCTCTCCTCTCATGATGGAGGAGGCTATTAAAAACTGTGTTGTTGCCCCTTTGTATCAATTTGCAAAAATTCCTCTAAATAGAACCCTGCTCATATTATTTGATGGAGGTCTCCCAAATACATCTGCTTGTTATCTTGGTTTATTACTTTCAAAAGAGTTATTTCATGTAAAACATAACTCTTGGTGCTTTCCCTCTGCTCATCATGAAGGAGGTCATGCCAATGTAACCACTCAGGTCATTCAAAACCACTGTTGGGCCCTCTGCTTGTTATGAAGGAGGCCTTCAAAATGTTTTGAACCTCTTCTTGTTATGAAGGAGTTAATCCTAAAACACAAAAAATATTCTTTCATCTAAAACTGTGCCTTCTCTTTGTTTATTGAAAAAGATTAATGGAAACAAACTATGAGCCTCTCCACTTATCACTAGTGAAGTCCCTTAAACCAACTGTCCTTTTCCTATGTGAAACCTTGTCTGTAATATATGTATTTTTTTTTTTTGCACCATATTACTGTGAAACTTAGGAGTAAATAGTGCATTTATGAATGGTAAATGCTCACTATGTCCATCATTGAAATAAATCCTCTCCATTGACTGTATCTTCATTGGCGCATCAAATTATCTTTAAATGATTTTCAGAGTCTAGGTTTATGAAAAGATATAAAAATTAGTTGTCCTTCTTATATCTTCATAATGATGCCTAATTGCTCTGGGCCTCTGTTCTGTCAAAAACTGTCCTTCTTGCTTGAACCAGAGTGATTTGCAGGGCTTTGGTCATATTTTTGGGAACTTATGCAGTTATTCTTTTTGAGTTATCAGGGGGTGCTGAAGGTAGACTGTTACACCATTTTTTGGTCATCTAACCTATTATGATTAGATGGACCCAAGTACACCATGTAAGACCAATTTTACCCTAATTAAAATTGCTTTCACTATGTTAAAACAGGAAACCCCAAAAGGAAATATTAAACAAACATATATTTGTTTGATTTTCCTCATGGAATAATTAATTAAACCATAATTTAATTATTATTCCCAGTCATGTTTAACCCAAAATCAAAGAAATTAATTAGATAAACCTTTATTTATCTTATTATTTTCTAGGAATATTTATTTAAACCTTATTTAGATAATATTCCTTGTTAAATATGACAAAATCACCCACAAATAATTAAATAAATCACTATTTATTTAATTATCTTTCAACCACTTCCTTAAATAATTAAATAAATCATTATTTATTTGATTATCTTCTAACCGCTTCCTTAAAAAGATAAATAAATCATTTATTTATTTATTTTTGACAAATTAAGGGATTTGACCCAAGTCAAATACCTTTTCCCTCAAACAAATATAATAAAATATTCCATAAAAAGTGGATCTAGATCTGGTTAACCCATGCACCAAGATCTAGAATGACCCAATATTTTGTTATAAATAGGAGGTTTTTCCTACCATTCTTCACCTTTTGTTGCCTATTAGATCACTCTGGATCTATACACTTGGTCACCATTTTCTGCCATTTGCTGTGTGAGCTCCCTTTGAGTTCCATTCTTTGTGTGGGTTTTCTACACCAACAAGAGAGAGATATTTTAGATCTGAAGTGCTGAGGACTTCCAAGAACCCATCCCACTGAGGAGAATTGGATACGCCTTCTTGTTTTCCTCCCAGGTGCCCGATTAATACAAAAATTCTTTCAAAAAATTGTTCTTGTCTTGTCTATTGGTATATGGAGCAAACCCTTGTTTTTACTGCTTAATGTCTTTCCATGCATAGATCTGGTTTTTTGCAGCTCTTTTCTTGTTCAACTAACCACAGATCTGAAGATATTGGAAGCCACTTTTGTTGTTAGGGCTATTAGTTATGCGTAGCTAAAGTGGTCCTTTTTCGTACACTTCGACAAAGGATTCATACTAACAAATGGCGACTCCACACGGGTTTTAAATTACGACCGCTGTCGTTTTTCCTATTCCTGCATATCCAGCTACTTCAGACCCTAGGGTTTCTCTTCAGCTGTTTATTTTTCCTATTTTTATGTTGTTTTTCTCACATAAAACCCTAAAACATTCAAATTTTTAACTTCCGTGTGTTTCTGGCCCTATTGCGCAGGTAAGCGACACCAGCCGCAACTGAGACGACAACTTTTCTGAAAATATGCTGCCGAGACAACCGGAACGAGGGGTCACACTTTTTGGCCCATAACCTGCGACCTGGACCTCCAGGTCGCAATTTTCAGCCTGTTTCCTGCGACCTACACTGAAATCAGGTCAGAACCTGCGACCTGCCAATTTTTCAGTGATTTCTCTGCAATTTTTCCGGGTTTTGCTGCAGCTTCTGTCAGGGTCTTCCAGCCTTTGTCTCAGCCCGCTTTGACCAAGTTATGATATGTTTTTACTCATCTAAGTGGGAACCTCGCCCCCTAGGGCTTTAGTACCCTCCACCTTTTGTGGAAGAGTTTTAGCTGTTTTAGCCGTCTGTTTTTCAGAGCTTCAACCTCCTTTTTCCAGATCTGTTACCTCCCTTTCAGATCCATTAAAATAAACTCTTCTACCTCTCAAATCACCTCCTGAAGATTTTTTTGGATCTACTTTTAGGGCCTCCTCCTTTCCCCCTCCGCTTTTTGCTGATTTCCTTCCTTTTTCCAGCCACCTTGCCTCTGTCTCTTGGCTGTGATCTGCACCTCTTTTCAACAGCTTTATCCTCTAGATCCCTGTCCCTTTTGACCCTAGATCTATTGGCCTCTTTTTACATGTGTTTTGAATAGATTTTTGCCCTCTTTTAGAATAGTTTTGGGAGACCCGCCTTTTTGGGTTAGATTGATGCATGGTTAACTGTTAAATGTTCTGTTATTTCAGCGTTATATACTGTTCTCTGCAGATTTCTTTTCAGTTACGCAGCACACTTTTTCTTGCTCTCAAAATGAAAAGGGTTTAAAAAATTAAAATTAACGCACACCACACACTGACCCTAAGTGAAGAAGCGCCTGGTTAACACCGCCTGGCAAAGACTCTAAAATCAATTATCACTGCACCTTGTCTGCCCTTGACCTCTCTTGATTCTGTCCCTTTCTGCCCCTGTCGGTTTCCTTCTTCCTGTCATCATTGCGCCCCCAAGGCACCTTTCCCGGAGACTTCTTGGCCTTCACCCTCAGTTTCCGGTTGATCGACCTGGTCCGCCCCACCGTCGTCGAGCCAGTCCTCCTTCGAGTCCGCACTCCGACTCCTTTCCTGATTCATCGGGTTCTCCTTCTCCTCCTGGTTCTCCCCCTGCCACCTTCACTATGTCTGGTCCAAGGCCTAACGCTAGCGGTTCTCCCGGCCCTAATGCCGGCCCTACTACTAGCGGAACCGCCACAGGAACTACCCCGGCCACCACCGTGCTGCCGTACATTGCAGGCCTTAGCCTTCCCGATTTCAATGAATTGATCAATGACCCTATCCACCACAATGCTAATTGGCCTGCTATGCCAACCAAGCTCCCTTCCGACATCCCTAAGTTCGAAGGCCAAGCTGGAGAAGATCCAACCAATCATGTTCGATATTTCCACATGTGGTGTTCCTCCAATTCCATTACCGATGACTCCATCCGTCTTCGTTTTTTCCAACGCACGCTTACCGGTGAAGCTTCTAAATGGTATGTTGAACAAGCCACCTCTTCCCATACCACCTTTGCGACCCTTGCCCAAGCCTTTTTGTCTTATTTCCAGCTCCCTCTCCGATACGACACTGGCACGGAGCTCTTGACTTCCTTCAAGAAATCCTCTTCAACCCGCCTTTCCGCCCATGTTCAGGAATGGCGAAGAAGACAGAGCTTATGTCGAGCCCCTCCCTTCGAAGATCGGGTTTATATGGACTGGTTCCTTCGCACCCTTCTGGCTCCCATCGGCAAGGATGTCGCCTCCCATTTTCCTCAAACCGAAGAAGCCGCCCTCCAAATAGCCTTGAAATATGACTTGATCTACGCTCAATCTGGTTATGTTTATACCGTTCTTCCTGACCTCCCCAGGCCCGGCGGCGCTAACGCCCCGGGGGCATCTCATTCCGCCGACGGTATCGTTGGAGCCCTCTCCCATCCGTATGCTCAACCTCCTGTGGGCTATGGTCTCCCTCAGGGAGGGGCCAGCACCTCTAGCACTCTCCCCCCTCCCGGTAGCATGTATCCAGGATACGTCATGCCTCCTCCTTTTGCCCAACCTCCTGCTTACCTCAATGTTGCCCCACCCAACCATTACTTTTATCCACAGCCTGGTGCGCTAGCTCCTCCAGCATATGCGCTTCCATCTCCCTTGCCTCCTCCAAACCCACAACAGCACTTACAACCCCCTCCAGGGCAAGTATTTGCACAACAGAGCGCAACCAATCCCCCAAATCTGGCCAACACACGATGGACACCCTGATCCGCTTGGATCTCTGCCCGTAATGTACCCAGGTCTCTCTCTCTCCAGTTCACCCGTAAATCTGCCATACCTGCACAAAAACATCATCTTTGTTAGCATACAGATCGGGAAAACCATAACCAAACACAAAAACCCAACTCCCGGCCATAAAATAGCACCAAAACCCCCTCATCTCCCAGGTCGCAGTTTTCTGCCCAGTTCTAGACCAGGTCGCAGGTTTTGCCCTGAAACCTGCGTCCCAGGTCGTAATTTTTGGCCCAAAAAGTGTGACCCGGCCGTAGAGATGAAGGAGGGTCTGTTTCTGGGATTTTGGGCCCTAAACTGAACTTTCAATCCATCAAAATGAAAGAGTAAGGTTAGGCCTCTTACCTGCAACTGATGGATCTCGATTCCAACGGTCGGTTTTTCCGCTATGCTCGCCGCAAGATTTAGGGCCTTCTCTCCTCTCTACATTCACCACAGCAACAATAGCAAATGAGTGAATTTGGAGGGAAAACTGCCTTATTAAAAGAGAACCCCTGTTTCTTCTTTCGACTGATGCGACCACACCGTAGCCCCATTTGACAAACCGTCTGCACCGTTGGAAAGCTCTCACCGAGCCCTCAAATGGGTATCTGTTAGTTTTTTATGCTTTGATGCTTCACCAGGACACATTTTGTCCAAGAAGGGTCACTTCCCCCCTCAAAATCGAATTTCCTCACTTACGACACTTGTACTTGGGACACCATTTTTCCTCCTTACTTGTCTTTGTTTGTGTCGATATTCGTCATGAGTTACCATCTTGGACTCATGTTTTTATGGTCCCCCATTGGGCCTTTTACTGTGTGGAAGCACCATAGAGTCGCCCTTGTTTAGAGCATCCAAGTTGAGTCATCATCGCATTCATGGAGTCTATCCCGAGTCCCTTTGTACCCCGCTATAGCCCTCCATCCTTCATTGCTTGGTCTCTCTCTTGTGTCGCATATTATAACCTTCAGTCCCACTGTCCCCTATCCCTTACGATATTGTGTCAGTCGCTGCCATGTCATTCATGGCCTTTATGCTCTAACAAGGGAAGTCGTCCATTAGCTACTCAGTCCTTTCCACTTCACTATCATCATTAGTGTCAGTCTGTCCGTCGCTCTAATCTTTTCTCTCGTGCCTTAGTTGAGGGTCTCTCATTGCCCCACCTATGGCAGACCTCCTTCTGTCGACATCAGCTCATTCATTCCAGAAGCCAGGTCTAGAGGGCGGTGTACCTTGGTTCCAGCTTCCACTCTTGTTCGGTGCCTCGGATCAAGCAAAGGGATATCTCCTTTCCCTTTGACTTGATTGTTTCTCCAGCTCCTTTCAGCATGATCGAGATCCGTATACTTGATGGTCTAGTGATCTAGCAGCAGCTCTTGATGATTCCCGGGTGTGTGTGAGATGTCTCAACCCTCATGAGGGGTGGCCCTGCAGGTAGCCCCCCACATGCCCGGATGACCTCTTCCTTGCAGCCTTCGATGCATCTCCAGATATTTGATGATGTTGGCCGTAGCCACTTGCAGCGCCTCTTTGATTCGCATGTATCAGTCAGATTTTGTGAGCCCTTCCCCATTTACAGGGGGCATTTGGGTTGTATTTGTATCTCATGTACTCAGATATTATTGTACAAGTCCTGGCTTTTATCCCAAGCACAGCATGTATATGGGATTCCTCATTGTATTTTTATCTGGCTCATGATTATGCCAGATGTACTTTATGGTTCGGTCCCTTGTTTACTGGACACACTATTCTTTTGTACTTTGTCTCGGCGGGCATAGGTATGCCTCCCCCGCCGCCTTCAGCACATGTACCCTCTCATAAAAAGAGACTTGTTGCACCTGCGAGTCTCGTCTCCTCAGGGTCTAGTCCTTCAGCACACTATCTACCTCACATTTCTCTCTCTGACACCCATTTTGTTGTCTAGTGATTGTGTTCTTACAACGTACTTCGGTCATACGATTTGCTCCTGACACTCGCACGCTGGGGGGCAATCTGTTACACCATTTTTTGGTCATCTAACCTATTATCATTAGATGGACCCAAGTACACCATGTAAGACCAGTTTTACCCTAAGTAAAACTGCTTTCACTATGTTAAAAAAGGAAACCCCAAAAGGAAATATTAAACAAACCCATATTTGTTTGATTTTCCTCATGGAATAATTAATTAAACCATAATTTAATTATTATTCCCAGTCATGTTTAACCCAAAATCAAAGAAATTAATTAGATAAACCCTTATTTATCTTATTATTTTCTAGGAATAATCATTTAAACCTTATTTAGATGATATTCCTTGTTAAATATGACCAAATCACCCACAAATAATTAAATAAATCACTATTTATTTAATTATCTTTCAACCACTTCCTTAAATGATTAAATAAATCATTATTTATTTGATTATCTTCTAACCGCTTCCTTAAAAAGATAAATAAATCATTTATTTATTTATTTTTGACAAATTAAGGGATTTGACCCAAGTCAAATACCTTTTTCCTCCAACAAATATAATAAAATATTCCATAAAAGGTGGATCTAGATTTGGTTAACATTATTTTAATCATGCACCAAGATCTAGAATGACCCAATATTTTGTTATAAATAGGAGGGTTTTTCCCTACCATTCTTCACCTTTTGTTGCCTATTAGATCACTCTGGATCTATACACTTGGTCCCATTTTTCCATCATTTGCTGTGTGAGCTCCCATTGAGCTCTATTCTTTGCATTGGGTTTTCTACACCAACAAGAGAGAGAAATCTTAGATCTGAAGTGCCGAGGACTTCCAAGAACCCATCCCACTGAGGAGAATTGGATACGCCTTCTTGTTTTCCTCCCAGGTGCCCGATTAATACAAAAATTCTTTCAAAAATTGTTCTTGTCTTGTCTATTGGTATATGGAGCAAACCCTTGTTTTTACTGCTTAATGTCTTTCCATGCATAGATCTGGTTTTTTCAGCTCTTTTCTTGTTCAGCTAACCGCAGATCTGAAGATATTGGCAGCCACTTTTGTTGTTAGGGCTATTAGTTATGCGTAGCTAAAGAGGTCCTTTTTCGTACACTTCGACAAAGGATTCATACTAACATAGA
>JAXQQM020063861.1:0-59654 GCA_034641835.2 Pinus albicaulis | reverse complement strand
AAGTTGATTCAAAAGAGATACATACGAAATAGAAAGAAAAAGTAAAAAAACTAGTCACTCTAAATAATGATTCACCCCTCTCGCATTTTTCCCAACATTTGAGTCTATAAGCTTTGAATTTATTACTCAAGTATTCTAGAAGTATACGTCACTATGTTGGCTCCCTGTGATTTTCAATATTGGCAAGAACAAACACTGTAGGGGCCACATCATAACCACTTTGAATCCTAGGACCCAGCCTTTTTGGATTCAGAGATGGATCTCTCTATATAAGTGTTTATAAATGATATGTCTTTGTACTCTTGTTTTATTATATTAGGCTAGTTATGAAGTTCTAAGGACTTGTTTGTTTTGGCTAATTACTTGATAGGTTGAAAAATCAATGGTGTGACTAATTGAGGGGATGTTTCAGTTGAATAGATGGACCATGAGAAAACACTAATCTATTGGGCTATGGAGTCAATAAAATATTTAATTCCTCATCAACTCTACAAGGGTTTTCATAGGGCAAGCTAACTATATCAAGTGGATCTCTTAGATTAGTTTTTGATATGAAATAACAATAATTTTCAAGACAAGTAATGCTATAATCGTTTAAGAATATTGTAGCTCTAACAAAGGACAGGCATGACATAGACTTATTTGTTCAGACTTTAAAAGAAAACCTTTAAGACCACAATTCAAACAATCCTAAGACTACTTCGAGACAAAGAAAACATTTAAGATAATAGTGAGAGTGCCTAAATAGCAAGCTAAACCTATATTTTAACTCAACACTCAAAATACCTTCAAAGCAACATTTTGAGGCAGGCCAGAGGACAGGGCATACCATAGACTTCCCTAGTTTAGATTCTACTAAGTATACTTCAAAGAAAGGCCTTAAAAACAATACTTCAAGCTACACCAAAGGACAGGGCTTACATATACTTCTTTTGCTTGACTCTATTAAATTATTTCTAAGACAACAAGCTAGATGGAACTAGAGAGAAATTAAGAATTCTCCAATCAAACCTTGCAAAGGAAAACTTTAAGATAAAGAAAGGAAACAGAAATAGGGTGCCAAGACAGCATATCCTACTTCAAAATTTTCGTTCTTTTATCATAGAAATATGGAAAGAATGGAAAACATGAGAAAAAAAATGACAAAGAAGGAAAACTTCACCATTAACATAGCTTAAGAATCCTATGAACGTGATTGTATTACTGATGATCAAAACAACTACATCACTCCATGTAAAATAGCTCTCTGCAACTCAGAGCTTTCTATAATCTAGCCTAGAAATCCTCAATTAGCTCAACAATAGAAATTAGTCAAATAACCCCCAACTAACCAACACTAAAAAGGAAGCTCACATGCATTTTTTATCTGCAAAATGAGGAGGTGGTGCTAAGCTAGGGTTTAAATTTCATTTATTACAGAGTTAATGAATTTTTCACTTTTGTGACCATGCAAGGCCCAAGGAAAAAATATTTGAAGATGTTTCCCTAAAATAATAACTCTTAACTTAACTTTAGAGTTAATTTTAGTGAAATGTTTGACTTTAAGGCTTTTTCAATAACTTTACAATAATTGTTTCATAGATGAAAAATATCTCTGACTGTTTGTAATAATTGTTTGATGTTTTATTGAAATAAAACATGATGTAGGTGGAAAATAATATCCTTCTGAAGTAGTAAATGCTTGGATTAGATAATTCGAAATTTTTTCTGGGTTAAATCTACCTCTGTTTATTATTAAACTCTATTTAGGCCTTAAAACTTTGGATCTGTCTTTTAACTTTATGTTTCACTGTCTTTTTCTCTGATTCTACCTTTATTGTTGCTTTATGACTTAATCCTTTTGATTAACCTTTTCAACCTTTAATCCTTTAATCTTATTTGTCTATCTTCATCATTCCTTAATCTCTGATTTATTGGATAATTTTTCTTATTTGTCTTTTGATCCTTGATTAGCCTTCTAACCTTTTGATCTTCACTGTGTCTCTGTTTCTCTGTGTTTTTGGTGCAGGGATGCATTATTTTTTGTTGGTGGGTTAAATAACCATTGATAATCATATTTTATCGATGATTAAACTTGTTATAGGGCCTCTGGTCCCTTTATAAATGAAATGAAGCTCTGGATCGTCACTCTGATCTTCATTAAAACATTTTTCGGACCCTTGGAATACACTTATGGCTTTATGCCATGGAACCTGCACATAAAACAACAAATTAATCTTTAAATCCTACATCAGGAGGATTTTCCTACTTTTATCGAGGTTTCATCGGGCTTTGGAGCTTTTACAGGGGAAAAAATGGTGAATTGGGGCTTGGTTCCATAGGCGAAAACCTACAGGGAGTTCAAACGGAGGAGGTGGTTTCAATTTAGGCGAGAGGAAAGAAAGTGGTTTTCTGAAAACAGGGAGTTGGTTTTCACGAAGCTGAGGAAGCGATAATGGTTTTGGGAGGGGCCATGCGATTCCACTCAGTGAATTCCATGTGGGAAGAGGAAACCGCCCATATCTCAAATCTTAAAAGCATTAACTCTGGTGCAAAAATATTTGCGATATGTATCGTGGGCCATCAGATCTCGAGGGTGGAGATCGATGGTGGTCAGGCGATCTGGGGTGACGAGCAGGTGCAGAGGTGGGGTTTGGGTGTGGAGTGACATGGTGGTCTTTGTCGTGTAGTGTGGGAGGGTTTGAAATGTATGCAGAGTTTATTATATGGTGGCAGGGTTTATAAAGCGTGCCCGGTGGACAAAACAAAAGCGAAAGTGCTTTTTGTTTTAGAGGAAAAGGGCAAGGTAACATGAGGGGTTTTTACAAAGGCAGAGGGCTAAAAATAAAAGGGGCTCGGGTTAATAAAAAGATTCAGGTTAATATATTAAAAACAGGGTTTAATATATAAAATAAAAAAGGACTCGAAATGTTTAATTTTAGACTTAAAACAATGCAAAAAGCATTTTTTACATTGTTTTAGTGTATATAAGGGGAAAATGATGAAGGAAGGGTTTCATGAAGGGTTTTGAAAGGGGAAATGGATTTTTAGAGGGGAAATGAGTGAATGAGATTTTAGGTAAGGAGGGAGGGTGAAAATGAAAGAAACAAGCCCAAAGTGAGTCTTTTAAGAGCAACAAGGTAATCTCTAAAAGGGAAGAAATGAAATATAGTGAAATAGGTTTATTGATGATAATGAAGGAAGTCAGATTTCTAAATATAGTTGATAAGACAATAATGCTATCTTTTAGTAGCTTGTCTTTGTGAAAAATCAGTCACCTAGTGAACTCTATATAATACGGGAGGATATGGTGACTCTCCTGGTGAGGAGGGCAACTCCTTTAGGAGGTGTAAAGAACCTCAAAAAATCAAATATTTAGAATTAAGCAAACTAGTGCCTTGATTTTCACTGACACACTCATTTTCTTCATTTTCTAATTTGCTACTATTATTTTGAAGCGAGTGATCTTAAAAATATGAAAAACATGATTTCTTCAACTCAACTTTTACCTACCATCCCTATTTTTCTAGCATTTTCTTCATTGAGTGTGAATTTTGGATTGGCAAACCTTGACATCATTTTTCTTTTGAAAACATGAAACTATATACTTCTACACTTATATCATCCAAAATCTCAAATTAAACTGATGAGCTTTTTATTCTCTGCCTAGTCTACTTATCTGTCAAGATTAAACAATTTGACAGATTTTCATTCTCTAATCTATGAACATGAAATTGAAAACATGATCAAATCAAGATTAAACAGTTTGATTTTTCATACACTATGGAATTTTGTACAAGCTGCACACATAATTTATTTTTGCAGAAAGTAAAACTAAAAATTTGGAGGGTTGTAATCTGGAGTTGGTATTCATCCCTCTCTCCCTTTCTTGGTTCAGATTTTAAACATTGGAACCAATTTCTTTTCCTAATTTAATCTACTCATAAGCCAAGTTTGAACAGTTTGGAAAATTTTCATTCACTATCCTATCAGTATAAATTTAAAACTTGTTCAATCATGATTAGGCTGTATGACTGAACAAAACTTCATTTTCCAAAGTAGTGGCTTTTGAACTTGCACACTTTCAGAAATATTCTTTTTTGGTATGGGGCTTTACCTTTTCTTTTTATCTGCCCTCTTTTATTTTTCTCTTTGTTTTTGTGTTTATTTTGCTGATCTTTTTCTTCAAACAGTGTTATATACAATGAATAAAGCTTTAAATTGAGATTTTTAACTGAAATAATGCTTTAGCCTCATGCCATTGACAACACCTCCAAATAATTCTGTCTCATCCATTTCTTGCAGAAAAAATGCATTGTTACCTCTTGCAGAATGGATGATGTATAGACCTTTCCATAAATTTTCAAATTTCCCATGCTTGCCCTTGTCTTCTCTTCTTGAGTCCCACTTCAGCACTTTGTCACCAATGTTAAAATAATTTTCTTTGGTTCTCTTATTAAACAACTTCTTGATATTTTCATGCACTAGTTGTGTTCTATTATACACTTCCTCTTTGGTTTGCTGCAACTGGATAGTCTGATTTATTCTTCTTTGCATATCATTTTCTTCAGACTGTGCTTCTTGGATCAACTTCATGACTGACACTCTTAAACTTGTTAGAAAAATTGCATCTGTTCCATACACTAGCTAATAGGGAGACATTCCAATTGATTTTTTACTTGTTAATCTATCTGCCCATAATGCATGTACTAATTTTTTGTGCCATGACTTTTTATTCTCTTCTAGCAACTTTTTGATGATGTTTACCAAACTTTTGTTTGAGGATTCTTCCAACCCATTACCTTGAGGTTAATAAGTTGTAGAATTTCCCAATGTAATCTGATATTTATGACAAAAATCCACCATTTTCTTGGATCTAAAAGCAGCAGCATTGTCAGTGATAATCTTTCTAGGACATCCAAATCTAGACAAAATATGGTTTTCAAGGAATTTGATGATTACTAAGTTTGTGGCAGTGCTAGAAGGGATGGTCTCTATCCATTTTGTAAAGTAGTCAGTTGTTGGGAAGAGGAGGTAGGACGGATTTCCCGAATGAAGTCTATGCCCCACTGTTGAAAAGGAGCTTCAACAGAGATATGATGCAAAGGTAAGGGCAATAATTTTCTTTTTCTTTCAAAGATTTGGCACTTATGGCAGGAAATTACCATTTTATGGATGTCTTGAAAGAGGGTGGACCAATATTAACCAACTCTAAGGATTTTGTTGACAATATTTCTCCAATAGAGGTTGTCTCCACATTCTCCTTCATGAAACTCGTGCTTGATCTTATCTGCATCATTCTCAGGCAAACATTTAAGCAATATACCACTAGCATTTTTCCAATATAAATTTGTATCTATAATGCAGTAGTTTACAACCTTCAACTTTAAGAATCTAGCCTTTGTTTTAGACAAACTAGGAGGAACATTCAGATTAAATAGCACATGTAAAATATCAGCATACCAAGATGAATTCAAAAATGATTCTTCAATAAGTGGAGTTGCCAGCTTCTCCTGTTCATCTAATGCATCAATCATATTCATGTCTAGTGCTTGGAAGTTTATTTCAACCATGAGTTTAGCTAGTCCTTGTCCTTTGATCAGTTTAGTGGGCTTGATTTCTATGTCATATTTTAATATAACAGCAATCCACTTTCCCCTTTTTCCATCAGGATCTTGTCTTAGGATGTCTTTTACCACTGAGTGAGGCACAAATGCTATGATGTGTGAGTTCAAAATGTAAACTTTGAAATCCTTTAATGCCTTGGTTAAGGAAAAAGCTTGTTTCACCATTATGTTGTATTTCAGAGGTGCATCTCTTAATGCCTTGCTAAAAAATGCAATGGGTTGTTCCTGTCCTTTTATGTTTTTCTGTAGTTGGACAGAAACAACCGTATGTTCTGATGTAAAGGAGAAGATGAAGAAATCTTTGGTAAAATCAAAGTTGATTAGAACTGGTGTTTGGGTAAGTTCTTGTTTTACCAGTTCAAAGGATTGATTTGCTTCTATGGTCCACTTAACTCCTATTTCTCTTTTCAGCATGTTTGTAATGTTTCTTAGGAGTTCAACAAGGTTTGGTATGAACCTTCTTAAGAAATTTATCTTTCCAATGAAATATTGCAGCTCTTAGATATTTCTAGGATGATTGATTTGCAATATTCCTTCAATCCTCTTTGGGTATATCTTGATCCCTTCTTTAGATATGGTATGGCCTAAAAGTTTTCCTTCTTGAAGGCCAAACAAAGTTTTCTTAGGATTTAAAGACAAACCATACTTTCTACATTTTTCAAAGACTTTTCTTAAGTGAGCTAGGTTTTATTCATCTGTTTTAGAATAGAATTCTATGTCATCAAGGTAAATCACAATGAAGTAACATATTTCTTCTGAGAAAGTAATGTTCGTGGCTCTTTGGAAGGTGGAACCAACATTCATTAACCCAAAAGGAATTTTCACATACATGAAAGTGCCCCAAGGTGTAGTGAAGGCCATCTTGTGTTGATCATCTGGGTGTACCATCACCTGATTGTATCCTGGAAAGCCATCTAGCAAAGAAATTCTTTTAGAACCTACTACCCTTTGTAAGATGTGATCCATTTTTGGTAAAGGGTAGTTGTCCTTTAAGGAGGCTTTGTTTAAATTTATGAATTATATACATAGCCTAATTTCTCCTATTTTCTTCCTCACTGATACAAGGTTAGAAACCTATTTTGAATATCTCAGAGGGACTATTATTCCAGCATCATACATTATTTTTATTTCTTTCTCCACCAGGGGCAGTTGCATAGGGTTTATTCTCCACAATTTCTATTTAAAGGGCTTTTGGATTTCTTTGATGGGTATCTTATGCTGAATTATCTATGTATCATAGGACTTTAAATCTTCATAACTCCAAGAAAAAACATTAGTAAATTCTTTAAAAAGTTCAAGATATTTCATTTTTATATGAGCTGGAGTGGGTTCTATCTTTGGCTTTTTAGCAACATCATTAACGTCAAATAGCTCTTCTAGAGGAACCAGTCCCTTTGGCAATTTATCATTATTAGACTGTAGCACTTCAAAGTCTTTTTTTTCTAAATTAGGGCATAGCTCTATTTTATGTATGTCTTCCTTTGTTAACAGATTTAGATCAGTAGTATTAGGAGGTTCTTCTTTGTAAGGTTGTTCCTCAGTAGAGCAGTCTTCTTCATACTGAGTCTGAATTTGGCATTTCAAACCCATTTTTGGACTGCAGGAAATCTTCTATCTGTTTATGTCCTTCAAAAACTTGCCATTATTTTATGTTATCAGGAACTGCTAGCCTATATTTGACTTGGAATGTGTATTTCTTGCTTTGATAAGGTTTTTGACATGTGCTGGATGAAAAATCTAGACCATTGGCAAGAACGTTTTGATTTCTAGGGACAAAGTTAAGCTCATATTCTGTGAATGTTTTTAAAAGGTAAATAGCATCATCTCTATAGGCTTTTAATCTGGGATGCTTGGCTGTGTATTCTCCACTAATTTTCCTAATGACTAACTCTGAATCTCCATGGAAAGTTATCCTCTTACCTCCTAATTTATTCAGTAATTGTAGCCCCAAGAGGAGTGCCTCATATTCAACTATGTTACTGGTGCATTGAAATTCAGCTTGTATGAGTAACCTTCTGCATGATTGGTCTTTGTGTTGTGCACCCATATTCCTGCTCTTGAACCAGTCTTGCTACAAGAACCATCAAAAATCATACTCCAAAGAGGTTCAATTTCAGTTTTTTCATTAATTTGATAATTCTTGTCCTCATTATGCTATCTATAGTGGTTTCCACTATGTTTATCATGTTTTTCTTTAGGTTTGGCACTATGTTTATCGTTGTTTTGTCTACCATGGTTTCCACTATGTTGAGTGTTTTTTATTTTTTCTTAATGGTCAACCTTATTTTGGTGGTTGCTTGGTTCCCCACTATGTTTGTTGTAATATTCTGTGTTGGAAAACTGTTTTGACTATTCCTCCTCCTTTTCCTCTTTTTCTACTATTGTTTTCTCATTTTCTATCACTTGTTCATTAAGGTTTTCATCATTGTAAAGAATAAATGAATCAAGATCTGTATGAACAGAATAAAGAGGGGATTTATCTGGCTTTTCTTGACTACTAACCATGTATTTAATTTGTGTTTCCCTATATAGTCTTCTTGGTCGACTAAAGACAGTGATGGTAGCATAAGTCATGTTCATTTGTAGGGTACCTTGAAGTTTAGCACCCCATGATCTTGAAAGGAGCATGCCATATTTAGGAGGGATATCAACCACTACAATATCCATTACTATGCTCTTGGCCAGTATTTGTGCTAAGTTGACACATAGATCTTGGATTAGGCCTAGACATTTAACTCTATTGGAATCAAAAGATTATAAATCTTTGTATGGTCTAGTTATCTCAAGGCCTAGTCTTTCCATCACTGCTTTTGGAATAAGGTTGTGTGAAGCACCAGATTCTAACAATGCATTGTGAATTTTTTTATCATGGATGTTTAAACTGACATAAATGGAGGGACACCTCCCTCTTGAAATTTCCCTTCTACTTCTAGTCCAAACAAAAGCTCAGGTTTTTCATCAGTTAAATTAACAAAATCAACATTCTCTCCTATGTTTAAAGCTCCCAAAATTTGGGCTTTATATACATCTTGAGTGACCTATTCAGTAAGAGGAATAGATATTCTAATATTGGTAATTTCATTCTCTATACTGAAAGGTGTCTGAGTTTTTGAAATGTTTAAATCAGCCTTGTCAGTCATTGTTTTCCCAGCAATTTTAGCTTGCTAGTTTTTATTATGGACAACAGTTGAAACAATTTTATTAGGAGCACTAGCTGAGTTGCTAGTGTTGCTTTGGGCAGCACTATGTTTACCACTAGGTTGGCTATTTTTTACTCTATTTTTATCAAAACTTTCAACCACTATGTTAGTGTTTTCTGTTGTGATTTTAGAAATGTTTTTAGGATTATTCCTAGCAGAAATTTCAGAGGTATTTCTCTTGGGAGTGTCTTGGTTTTTCTTGCTTCTAAGGTCATATTGTTTGTGTACTTCTGTGATATCATTTTCAAAGCCTTGTTGTAATATTCCTAAATTAGCATGCAGCTAATTGGAATATTAATTTTTCTCTTAACGTATAGTTAGATGAATAAATGCATAGGGAGGCCCATAAATCTTTCTAGTAGCAATAAAATCCCTCTTAATGTGAAAAGGTATCACACTCATAGCTGGATAAAACACCCTCATGTGTGAACAAGGGCTAATGCATGAAGACAAGGTCAAGTTTGACCAAGTCAACAGAGATGGAATGGAGGGAGTGAATCATCAATAGAGACATCCAGTATGAATGTGGATTAGTTTAGACAACTATATACAAGCTAGATTTCAGACACTTAGGTGTGAAAAGGGCTGGAGCAGGTTGAAGAGGTCAACTTTGACCAAATAAAACAACGATGTTATGGAGGAGTGGCATTAATGATGGGACATTGTAGTTTTGGAGGGAGATTAATTGTGTGATGGTGGAAACCCTAATGAGTGGGACCCAAGGTGACAAGGCTCACATTGTTTATAAGGAAGAGGATGACAACCATATGGGGTTAGCTTATGAATTATATTTTGATATATCTATTTAGACTTTGTTATATTCAGCTGTTTAGCTAAGATTGGTGGTGTTGTTTAGCACAAGGTATTCATGTTTATAAATTCCATCTCTTTCTGTGAAAGGCCTCTTAGAAGAGTCCTGATCTATCATTCCACATATCTGGAATTCTACCCAAGCTTTAGTCTTCAGCTATAGCGTAGTTTCTGCAGAATATTGTGCTGTGTTGCAGGGTGCTTCAGTGGAGGGTTGAGGAACCAACTTTCTGAGATAGTTTTTCATAGGAGGAAGGATTCCTTCTCTTGGGAGATCAGTTTGGAGGGTTCTTGAGAATATTTAATATCTTTTGCATCATGCCAATCTATTCCCATCACCTACAACGTAATTTCATTCTGGAATTACGTTATTTTGGAGGGCAGCTTCAGTGAGGGATCTTGTGGCTCTTTTAGAGTGTTTTCCTATTATTGAGGGGTTCATCCTTTAATGGGAGGAGACCTTTGAGTATATATGCATCAGATATATATTATTTCAGCCTCCTATCTTCATGTGCTTTAGTTTTCAGTGACTCTTCAGTCCTTGGGTTGTAGATCACCATTTGTATTTGGGTGTATTTCCAGAAACCCTTCCCAGGTTCTCTTGGAATGGTGTAAAAGAGACTAGATCTTAGTTTTTGAGCATTGTTGATTAATATAATATCATATCTATTTGTCTCTCTAAGTATAAACCCTCATTCAACTGCGTTGTCACTTGTTGCACTATTTCTATGTTGCAGTAGTTTTGGAGTTGCATCGTTTTTGGGCAAATCTGGGTGTGGGAGACTTATTTAACTTATCTATCATGATTTTTTTCTGATCTCCTTTTGGATTTGGGTCCTATAATGAATAAAATAAGGGATCCATGAGCTGTTATGAGTTTTTATGGCATACATTTTTTGAAAAATTCATTTTCTGTGCATGTATTGCTAATTTCCCCATTTCGGAATATTACACTTGTTTATAGTCTTCAAATTCTAGGTTGTCTTCTTGATATGGTGCAAATATGCCTTGTTCTTCCTCAGTGAGGAAAACAGTATCCTCAGTGTTTACTCCCATTAAATTTATGTGGTTTTCCTCTATTTCTTCAATTATTCCCTCATCCTCATCAACATAGTTTTCTTGGAAAGGAGGTCTAATTTGCTGATTAGGGCCTCTTTTTCTAATTTGAGGGGAATTTCTTCTAAACTTATGATTTTGGTTCTGATTTTGATTTTTGTTTTGAGGAGATGTTTGGTTTCTCTAGGATAAGCCCTCTCATTCATGTTTATTCTCTCCATCATCCTCTCCATGGTCCTAACTAGACTGTCTATTTTAGCATCAGCTGTGGAGGGTCCAACTTCTTCTTTCTATGTAACCTTCTTCTCTGCTCTCAATCTAGCACTTTTAGCAATTAGGTTGGTTTATACACTTACTACTCCCCTTTTCATATATTCTAAGGTGAGAGGATCTCTTTATCTTAATTGATAAGACACGTATGGATCAAATCCATCTGGAAATTTTACTAGGGCTAGGCCTTGTGGGGGTTTCTGTTGGGAGGGAGTGCATTATATACACTATTGAACCTGGTGCATTAGTCTTGGAAACTTTCCCCAATATTTCTTTTAAGGTCATTATATTCTGATAGGTTTTGAAGAGGATTTTTCTTGAATTCCCATTTGTTTAAGAATAGTTGATGGCATTGTTTTGACTAGGATAGCTAATCATTGGCAATGCATTTTTATTAGTTATATTTTGAATTAAGTGATAGATGAGTTTCTTTAGCAAGACAAGTAATGTGAAAATTTTGAATCTCTACTACTGGTCTCGTTTACCAAGTCGTGGATTAGTAGTAAAGGAAAAATAGCCATGTATCTCTTTTCTTGTTAGTTAATAGAAATTACCTAATAGGGAGGCCATTTATACTATTAGAGGTTAAGCCTTTAAACCATTTTCTTGCTTCTCCCCGTAAAATTTGGGTAAACATTCTAAGTTTAACAATTTCATCATCTATTTCTTGTCTGTCAAAGTAGTCATTCATTTTTTCCACATGTTGTTGAGAAATAGTAGAACTACTAGCATTATATAAAGGAATCGTGCACTGGTAATCCTGTGGTAGAACAACTAAAGGTAAAGGAAGGACTAAGGGAGCATACCATGTTTCCGTGATATGATTTTGTGGAAACATTGGAGGGTTGACAGGAGGAGGGTTTACAAAAGGAGGTACAAGATTTAATGGAGGTAGGTGAACAGTGGGGAATGAATTTAGTGCAACAAAATTCTGTTGTAAGGTGGATGAATCTAAAACTATATGGGTTATACAACTCTGAGATCTAGTCCTAGAGAAGCTTTGTTCTAGGGGTGAGTCAGAGGGGATATTCTACAAGTCTTTAGGGTTTTTAGGTAGGGAACTTTCTTTGTGGTTTGATCTGCTAACAAATGAATTTTTGGATCTAGGAGACTTCCTAAGGATTCTTTCAGGATTATTAACTACCGTAGGAGGGTTTGGGTCAGGATAGGCTCTAGTATGAATTCTCCTAGAAGCCAAAACTTTGGACCCTACAAATTAGAAAGGTTAATAGTTTATGACAGTCTTAAGATACAAACCAAATTGTGAAAGAGATACTTAATCCACAAAGTATTCTTAATTGGGTATTGTCGATGTTTTGTGGTACAATAAGGTTCCCAGTGGAGTCTATGGAAAGCCAGTGGAGTCAGAAGGCCTACTAAAAACTAGTGGATTCAGCAAGTGGAGGATTGTTACTTATTTTATGGTTGATCGTTGTCCACCATCAGCAATCAGGAACCATTCTTGGCTAATACTTGATTCATCTAAGTTTAAAATGAGGTTTTCTGAGTTTTTGAGTCTATGTTTTGCAGTTTTTTATTTAGTATTCCCCAGTATGGTCGCCACTATGTTGGCACCCTGTGATTTGTAATATTGGCAAGAAAAAACACTGTAGGGGCCACATCATAACCACTTTGGAATCCTAAGACCTAGCCTTCTTGGATTCAGAGAGGGATATCTCTATATAAGTTTTTTCAAATGATATCTCTTTATGCTTTCTTGTTTTATGATATTAGGCTAGTTATGAAGTTCCAAGGACTTGTTTGTTTTGGTTGATTAATTGATAGATTGACAAATCTGTTTTGTGACTAATTGAAGGAGTGTTTCAGTTGAATAGATAAACTATGAGAAAACATTAATCCATTGGGTTATGGATTCATAAAAGGATTTAATTTTTCATCAACTCTGCAAGGTTTTTCAGAGGGCAAGCTAAGTATATCAAGTGGATCTCTTAGATTAGTTTGTGATATGAAACAATAATAAGTTGTGAAGGCAGTAAAGCTATTCAGTTAAGAATCTTCTAGCTCTAATTAAACAAGAAAAGTCTTTTAGGTAATTGTTTGAGGAAAACCAAAGGACAGGGCATACCATAGACTTCTTTGGCAAAACTTTAATGCGTAAACCTTTAAGACCACAATCTAGCAATCCTAAGACTACTTTCAGAAAAATTAAAAATTTAAGATAACAGTGAGAGCAGCTAAAGAGAAAGCTAAACCTAACTTCTTTAACTCAACACTCAAAAGACCTTCAAAGCAACATTTTGAGGAAGAACAGAGGATAGGGCATACCATAAACTTCCTTGGTTTAGACTCTACTAAGCATACTTCAAAGAAAAACCTTAAAAAAAATACTTCAAGCTACACCAAAGAACAGGGCTTATGATAGACTTCTTTTGCTTGACTCTATTAAATTATTTCTGAGACAACAAGCTAGACAGAACTGGAGAGCAATTAAGAATTCTCAAATCAGACCTTGCAGAGGAAAAAATTAAGATAAAGAAGGCAGATAGAAATAGGGTGCCAAGATAGCATATCCTACTCTAAAACTTCTGTTCTTTTATCAGAGAAATATGGATAGAATGGAAAACAGGAGAAAAATAATGAAAAAGAAGGAAAAATTCACCATTAACATAGCTCAAGAATCCTGTGAACGTGCTTGTATTACTGGTGATAAAAAAATTTAGATCACTCCATGTAAAATAGCTCTCTGCAACTCAGAGCTTTCTCTAATCCAGCCTAGAAATCCTCAACTAGCTTAGCAACAGAAATCAGTCAAATAACCCCCAACTAACCAACATTAAAAAGGAAGCTCACATGCAATATTTATCTGCAAAATGAGGAAGTGGTGGTAAGCTAGGGTTTAAATGTCATTTATTACAGAGTTAATGAGTTTTTGACCTTTGTGACCATGCAAGGCCCAAGGAAAAAATATCTAAAGATGTTTCTCTGAAAAAATAACTCCTAACTTAACTTTTGAGTTAATTTTAATGAAATGTTTGACTTTAAGTGTTTTTCAATAACTTTACAATAACTACTGGGTAGATGAAAAATATCTCTGACTGTTTGTAATAACTATTTGATGTTTTATTGAAAGAAAACATGTTTTAGGTGGCAAATAATATCCTTCTGAAGTAGTAAATGCTTGTATTTGATCATTCGAATGTGTTTCTGGGTTAAATTTTCCTCTGTTTATTATTAAACTTTGTTTAGGCCTTAAAACTTTGGTTCTGTCTTTTAACTTTCTGTTTCACTGTCTTTTTCTCTGATTCTACCTTTATTTTTGCTTTATGACTTAATACTTTTGATTAACCTTTTCAAACTTTAATCCTTTAATCTTATCTATCTATCTTCATCACTCATTAATCTTTGCTTTATTGGCTAATTTTTCTGATTTCTCTTTTGATCCTTGATTAGCCTTCTAAACTTCTGATCTTCATTGTGTCTATGTATGTCTATGTTTTTGGTGTGGGGATGCATTCTTTCATTGCTGGAGGGTTAAATAACCATCGATAATAATTTTTTATCGATGATTAAACTTGGCATAGGGCCTCTGGTTTCTTTAGAAATGAAATGAAGCTCTATATCATGATTTTCATTAAAATGTTTTTCGGACCCTTGGAATACACTCCTTGATTTTTTCCATGGAACACACTGCATAGCTCTCAAATTAATACCTAGATCTCACACGCCCGGGAGGATTTTCTTTTGCGTGTCGACTTTCATCGGGCTTGTTAGCCCCCCTATGAAATTCTTGGCAAGCAAGCTAGGGGCTAGATTGTTTGGGAGCCTTCAAGGAGTACCTTTCCCTTGAAAACCCATCCTCCTTGAAGTCTCTGTGTACTGTGCCTAAAATATAGCCCCTTTTCTGATCCATTTCTCAAAGGGCCCACTATTGCCCCTTTATACCCCTGCAAATACCCGCATTTTACCCTCCCCTTTCCTTTGTCAAAATCCCTTTTCTTCCTTTTATCCCCACCATCACCCTCTTAAATACTCCAAAATCCCCTTAAACTCCCCCATCACCCTTTATTTTCCTAATTCTCCACCTCGCCTCCCTATCGTTCCTTCCCTTGGGCCAAAAATGCTTTAAAATGTGCAAAAATCATATTTCGGGTCCTGCACCCTTTGGCCATAGCCCCGCGCTCCTTCATCTTCCATATGACCCGACGCCGTGACCAAGGTTTTTTTTTTCACTGCGGGGGTTTTTCTCTGTCCGTAGAGTCAAACCATGGAGCCCCCGTAATTGACTCCTCAGGATATGGGACGACTCAAATCAACGGTTGTTATTCACTACGGGGGTCACTCCAAAATTCCCGTGCCCGTACGCCTTGGCCCCCCGTAGTCCATCTCCACCGTCCGTTAAAGACAAGATCCAACGGCGCGGAGTGTGCCCGAAGCGGTGGTCCCCCCTTCCCTGCTTTCACTGTTCATAAACAGCCGTGGTTTTTTCCGCACCACCGTTGGGCGCTGAGTGGTTTTCCCTGGACACCTAGCGATTCCACTCATCTCCTGCCGCGTGTCCGAGTGTACTATTTCGAAAACCGCCCATTTCGCGCATTATCTCCCAGACGAAAGCCAGGCAACAGAATTCACCTCGGCCGTCAGAGCTTGGAGCCCTCATCCAACGGCGCTCATTCATCGAACCTACACACTGCTTAACCTCGTCCATCATACTCGCCGGCCCACTGTCCGTTACTCCCTGCCATCGATCTCCGCCCGATCGACGGTCCAGATCTATCCATGCATTGTTGACCATTCCACGGTCTCCTGCCTCACCCCGTCACCCCATCTCGCCACGTCATTGACACAAGTACCCTCCGTACATATTCCTAGTCCATTACATAAACTAGTTTATTTACGTGTTTTTCATTCATTTTTCGCGTTTATTCTCTTCGTGCTCCGCCAACCATATACCAGAGTGATTTTCACCATTTCTTCCGCAATTTTCTCCTCCAGCTCGTCAGCATATCCATGATCGTAGTCATCGTCGCCTTCACCGTTCCTGCCCATGTTTTCTCTTCACAGTTCGTTGTTTTGCAGGGTTCCCAAAGGTGAAAGACCACCATGATTCTACATGGAAAAGCTGTGCAGAAAGTATTAAATCCAAGAGTTGGTACTACCATGGGATAGTCAAAGAAAGCGGCTGACAGGATTTGCTTTAAAGAAGAGGATCCAAAACTCTATGGAAAACCTTTCAGCGCTATTAAAAGTCCGAGCTACCCTGTCAGAAGAAAAATGAAAAGGCAGATTCATTTAGTACAAGAAAGAAGATAAAGGCAAGCTAATGAAGATCTCGAGCCCTAAGTCAATGTTTTCAGAGACAAAGCAGCACATTACAGACCCCGAGGATCGATCAAAGGATCCTGCGCACAAGTAAAAGGTACCATCAAGGTTATTTGTCAGCAGAATGTTTCTCTTTATCAAAGTACAGGGCGCCCATACAACTTTTATTATACATAACATCCCTGAAAGAATTTTCGCCCTAACTACAGCTCAAAAACAGTTAGACATTTATGAGACAGACCTTCCTAGAAGTTTATTTCATTTTTGATCAAATCATCCAGGAGTACTTCAGCCAAAAGATGTCAAGATCATATCCAAAGCAGATCATTCTTTCACAAGGAAGGTGGCAGAGATTAAATACATAGCAGGTCAAGCAGAATGGGTTTCGGCCCTGCATTCATTGTTATGTTTAATGATACATTTAATTTTCACCTACTCCTTCAGTCGATCTTAGGTTCATCCTTTGCTATAAAGCACAGAAGGAAACTTTGTAATGGTTGTTGATGAGATATCAGTGAAACACAAGTATTCTCCTCTTGAGATAAGTTCTCTATGTATATTGTAAGATAGGCTGAGATTTGATGTATTCAGACTGAATGTTCAAGCTGTGGGCAATGTTGTACCTGATTGGTTTTGTTTTTAATATGACAAGCACATTTCTTTGGATCCTGATCTAAAGCAGCTGGTGATGTTTCCTCTTTCTCTATATTTGTGATTGACTTGCTCTCATTGCATGCTACATTTCATTTCATTTCTGCTGGTAGGCAACAGAAGTATAATATAAGATTCACCCTTGATAGGTGCCTTATATTTCCTGCTCTCCCTACCTCAATGTTTTCTGCTCATATGTGTATCTGAATGTTGATTTCAATTGATTTAACCAGTGTAGTGGATGTCATTGCCTGCTCTCTGATGTATGAGTTAATGGAATCAGTATTTAGATGTTCTAGTTAGGATTTAGTTGAATGTGTTGAGAACCTGGGAGGTCTAGAATCCTGTATCTGCCTCACTAGGAGCTTTCCATCCCAATTAAACCTTTCCAAGATCCCTTGTTTTACCTCTAATTCAGTCCAAGCAGGCCTGGAGTTAAATGAACTCTGGCCCGATCTATAGACTGGACTAGATGGTTCTCCTCCTTTCATTTTCAGTCCTTAATGTTCCATCCCACCATCCAACTTAAAGATCCAAATGTTTTAGATGACTAACCCAACTGAAATCTTGCACATTGAACACAAGTAAACCCTTTCTTGACTCCATTGCCCAATGGTCTTGATGTTCTCTGAGTTATCTACCTTTGCCTAGCTTCCCTTTTGCTCATCCTTGTCTTGTATTGGACACTTCTTTCCAGATTCACAACAACCAATCTCAATCAAACAAACAAACCCTGTGCTTCATACCTAGCCTAATACCTTCAAACTGAACTCCAAAGTTATACCTTTGACATATCATAGAGAGATCCCTCTCTGAACCCAGGAGGGCTAGATCCTGAGGTTCCAAAGTGGTTCTATGTTGTCTCATCTTTTGGTCTTGCCAACCTGGCCAAGACATGGGAACCCCAACATAATGGTGACTCTGCTGGGGAACTTCTGAGTACATTTCACCTTAAACATTCGTAAAAACCTCAGAAACTTAGAACTCTGGTTAGGTTGACAGTAAGTCACCCCTTTCTTGAATCAACCTCCATTATTGAATATCCACCATACTCTTAGATAGAGCCTGGAAAGGGCCAGGTAGCCTCCAGATCTCATCCTCTTTTCAGAGGTGACATATCTGGTAAATGCCCTCCCAGTCAATCTCTGGTTGGAGCTTGTTGTTTTAGAGGAGATTTCTGAAAGGTGATAGTGCCTGAGCACTGTGGTGGACAGTGTACCCCTTAGATACACCCTAAACCCTCCACCTGGCGACTCCATCGTTCCAAAACGAAAATACTCCACTGGTGATCAGTAGGCCTACTGATCATCTTGGTTTCGCATCAGACTCCACTGGGAGACCAGACCCGAAACATAATGAAGACTTCACTGGGAGACCAGCCCAGAGACAATATCAACCACAATAGAAGTAACAAGTAGGGTTAAGCTTCTTAGTTCAAGAACAACATTCTGGCTCATAGAACCATTCATACGAGAGCTTGCCCTGATCCAAACCCACCTGAAATAGTTGATAATCCTGAGAAAATCCTCAAGAGAACACCTGTAAGTAGGAGATCAAATATTTCCAGCCACATTCTTAGAGCTAATTCTGCACCAAAAAACCTAACAGCTCTCGCACATTCCCTCCCCGACCTAGACATACCTAATAGACTACCGAGAACTAGGTCATTCAATCATCTAGACCACCAAGACCTTGAAGTTTACAATACACCATCTAACAGTGGCCAAAACGCTAGGGACAGAGAAACCTCTCCATCTACACCACCTGATATACACTTTGTCCAAAACTTGGAGCTCTCCCACCCTAGATCTGCTCAGCAGACTTCTGCTGGTCCTAGCATCCCTGTCATCCAAATACCAGCTGTTCAAGCCAACCCTATACCTCATCAGAACATTAACATGGCAGCTTGGTATGCACCTTTAGTTCTACCCCAACCCTTGTTACCCTTACCAAATGATTATCAATCAAAAATCCCACACTTCACTGCTAAAGAATCCATCACAGCTCAGCAACATGTAGATAAGATGGAGGATTCTTTTGATTATATGGAAATTGATGATGAAACAATCAAAATGAGGATCTTCGCCCAAAGCTTAGGGGGTGAGGTGAAAAAGTGGTTCAAAAATCTACCTCCTGGCAGTATTCAAGATCTCCCTGCATTATACCAGACCTTCATAAACAAATGGGAGGTTAGAGCAAACCCTCGCCAGCTCCTAGCAGAATACATGTCCCTTAAGAGGAATGTAGGAGAGAGTGTTCACGATTACACCACTAGATTCAACAGCATTTATAATGCTCTCCCTCCACACATGAAGCCTCCTCAAGGTATGGCCCTGGCTAAGTATCCTGATGGATTTGATGCTGACCTGGCCTATGAGCTTAGAGACAAAGAATACGCCACCCTAGAGGACATGCAAAAAGGAGCAGTTAACATAGAGGCAAACCTGATTGAAAAGAGAGCAAGACTGAGAGCTGAGAAGAGGGTAACATATAGGGATGACAACGTAGCTTCCACCTCTGATCCAAACTATGATAGATTATCTAAAAATGTGGATAAGCTACAAAAAATGATGGAGAAAATGGTTGTCACAGTTAGTAACCAAAACAGAAATCAAAACCAGAACCAGAACTTTAGAAGAAACAACAATGCCACTCCCAACAGACAGAAAGAATCTGATCAACAAGTTATTCCTCCTTTCCAAAAATTTCTAGATGAGGATGAGGGAATCATAGAAGAGTCTGAAGGGAATGCAATAAACATGTTTGAAACAGAAGACTCAATCCTAAATTATGATTCAGAAGAAGACCAGCCCCCCACCACTGGTTGTGATGAGGAGTGGTTTGAGTCTGAGGATTATAGATTAGGATTTGAAAATGCCATGTTGCAAGTCAGGGAACAATATGAACTTAGGAGCAAGAAAAACCAAGATACTCCCAAAGCCAAGACTCCTGAGATTACAATCAAGAAAAAGCCTGACAAAACTTCTAAAGCAACTGCTGAGAATTCCAAATCAGCAGCTGAAGGTTCTGGAAAAGACAAAGAAAAAGACAACCAAAACGCTGAAAAACAAGGTCAACCAACTAGCAGTACTAGCACCACAGTTAGTGCTCCTGATACAACTGTTCCCAACCCTATACATAGTGAGAAATCACAAACCGATTCGGCTATTAAAGCAGTAGCAAATAAAACAGAATTGAACATTACAAAGGTCCAGTCCACTTTCAATCTAGAGAGTGAGATTGCAAAAATAAAAATCTCTGTACCATTATCTGAGCTGGCCACTCAAGATGTATATAAAGGCCAAATTTTGAAAGCATTAAATCTGGGAGAAATGAATGATTCTGTAAATTTGAATGATGATCAACCAGCCCTACTCTTTGGTCCCAAAATTGAAGGAAAATTTCAGGAAGGGGTAGTTCCACCTTTTTATATCAGTCTTAACATTCACGACAAGATCCTTCATAATGCCATGCATGATTCTGGAGCATCTCACAACTTAATGCCCAAGGTAGTGATGGAGAGGCTAGGCCTAGAAATCACCAGACCCTACAAAGACTTATATTCATTTGACTCTAGCAGAGTAAAATGCCTAGGCCTCATCAAAGACTTATGTGTGAGTTTAACCCAGATTCCTGCTAAATGTATGGTCATGGATGTTGTGGTGGCAGATGTGCCACCAAAGTATGGCATGCTATTGTCAAGATCATAGGGAGCCAAACTGCAAGGAACAATGCAGATGGATGGATCATATGCCACTATCCCTATATTTGGCCAACTTAGAAGACTATATAGAGAATCTCAAATGAAATTCCTAGTCAGTAGCCCCGAGAAACCTGAAAACTCACCACTATACTCTGTACATACAGATCTGGACTCTTTCATTCTCTACAATGACCAACCCTTAGAAGAGCCAAGATCAGAAAATGGAGATACAAACGTAGAGCCCATGGATTTCAACATAATGGCTACTCTAGAAGAATATGATGAAGGAGACCATGGGAAAAATGCAGAAAACGTAACTCTGAGTGAACCAGAAACAAAATCAAAACGCAGTCAGCTGATCAGTCACCCTGTTCGAACTGATACCCTACATGAAAAACAAAACAACCCCTCTCCTAGTACAAACCTTACAACTCAACATAATGGCGAATCCAGCTGTAGGGGAGGGGATGAAGACGGAGTAAACAACGAACCCCTGTGGGAAATGAACTTTGATGGGTGTTGTACTAGGCAGAGTGTTGGAGCAGGAGTGTGGCTGTGTAACACTGAAAATGATCACGCAGAGAGCCACGCTGTCAATCTGCATTTCAAATGTACAAATAACATTGCAGAATATGAGGCTCTCATTTTGGACTTGAATCTGTTGAAGAAATTAGGAGCCCGTAGGATAGTTGTACAAGGAGACTCAGAGTTAGTTATAAAACAGGTGAATGGTGAGTATTCAGCAAAACATCCCAGACTAAGAGCATATAGGAATGACACTCTGGATCTGTTGAAAACATTCGTTGAATATAGATTAGTGTTCATTCCTAGGGGTCAAAACGTTGTTGCCAATGGATTAGATTGCCTAGCTAGTTCGTATCCTAAGACCCCATTTGACCAACAGATTATCATTCAGACCAAATTCAGGCCTGCAGTGCCAGACAATGAAAAATATTGGCAGGTCTTTGAAGGAGACAAACAGATCGAAGATTTCCTAATGGGTAGAAATGAGTTTGAATTTTCTGATTCAGACTCCAAACCTGACAGCTTCTGCCTAGATGAAGATTCCTCAGATGAGGAAGAAACACCCTGTAACGTGGAAACTCCCTGTAACATAGCAATAAATCTTTTTTCTGATAAAACTGGAAATTTTAACGAAAATAGTGAAAACGCAGAAAATGAAGAGGTCGAAGTGTTGCAGGCCAAAGAAAATAATATACCCAGAGGCCTGGCACCCTTAGAGGACCTCTTAGATTTTGATGACATAGAAAAAAAGCCCACAATTGAACATGCTGATTCTGATGTGGAAGAATGCAACATTGGCACTAAAGACAGACCCAAAATGATTAAACTGGCTAAGTCTATACCTGCAAACATGAAGAAAAAATACATTGACTTGTTTAAGGAATTAATTGATGTGTTTGCATGGAGCTATGAATACTTAAAGGCCTATGACACCAACATCATACAACATAAGATATCACTAAAGGAAAATCATAAGCCTTTCAGACAAAAACTTCGAAGAATCAATCCAAAACAATTGCCTGCAGTAGAGAAAGAGATCAGGAAGATGTATGATGCAGGCATAATAGTCCCTGTAAGGTTTTCTGATTGGGTTTCAAACTTAGTGGCTGTAAGGAAGAAGACAGGGGAAATCAGGCTATGCATAGACTTCAGAAACCTCAATAGAGCCTCCCTGAAAGACAACTACCCTTTGCCTAGAATGGAGCATATCCTACAGAAGGTAGTAGGCTCTAAGAGAATCTCCCTGCTTGATGGTTTTTCAGGATATAATCAAGTTCTGGTACTCCCAGAAGATCAACTCAAAACAACTTTTACCACTCCATGGGGCACCTTCATGTATGTGAAAATGCCCTTTGGATTGATGAATGCTGGAGCTACCTTCCAGAGAGCGATGGACATAGCTTTCTCAGAGGAGATAGGACACTTCATAGTTATCTACTTGGATGACTTGACTGTCTTTTCTAAAACTGAAGAAGAACACTTGAAACATCTGAGGAAAGTCTTTGAAAAATGTAGAAGGTACGGCCTGTCCTTAAATCCTAAGAAGACTATTTTTGGGCTGCAAGAAGGTAAACTTCTGGGCCACATTATATCTGAGAAAGGGATTAGGATAGACCCACAGAGAGTTAAGGGAATACTTAAAATTACACATCCAAGGAACATCAAGGAGTTGCAGTCCTTTATAGGGAAGATCAATTTCCTCAGGAGATTCATTCCTAATCTTGCTGAGCACCTTAGAAAAATGACCGAAATGCTAAAGAAAGGTGCAGGAATTAAGTGGACTGTTGAAGCCAAGAAATATTTTGAGTCAGTAAAACTTGCACTCACTCAGGCCCCTGTCCTTATCAGCCCTGACTTCTCAAAATATTTTATGATCTTTTCATTTGCTTCCCAACACACAATAGCTGCAGTTTTGCTGCAAAAAAATTCAGAAGGTAATGAACAACCTATAGCTTTCTTCAGTAAAGCCTTAAGAGATGCACCCTTAAAGTACAACATCATGGAAAAGTAGGCATATGCCCTGATTAAGGCCTTAAAATACTTTAGGGTGTACATTATGTATTCTCACACCATTGCTTTCGTGCCAAATATAGTGGTCAAAGATATCTTGTCCCAAGACCCAGATGGGAAAAGGGGCAAATGGATTGCTACCATCTTGGAGTACGACCTTGAAATAAAACCCACCAAACTAATCAAAGGTCAAGGCTTGGCCCAGTTAATGGCTGAATCAAACTTGCAGGCCCTTGACATTAACATGATAAATGTCCTAGATGAGAAGGAAGGATTGCCCCATCCAACTATTGAGGAGCAGTTTCAGAACTCTCCTTGGTATGCTGATATCCTTTACGTGCTCACTAACCTCAATGCCCCTCAAGAACTATCCAAAACAAAGGCCAGATTCATAAAACTCAAAGCTAGAAATTATTGCATTATGAATGAGAGTCTATATTGGAAAAATCCAAATGGCCTTCTACTGAAATGTTTGTCTGAAATTGAAGCTGCAAGAATCAAACAAGAATTCCATGCCGGGGAGTGTGGAGGCCACCTGAGTTGGAAAACCACTGCAAATAAGATACTCAGGGCTGGTTACTATTGGCCTACACTCTTTAGTGATGTCCATAAAATGATTCTTGCCTGCCACAAATGCCAAATATTTGAGGGAAAAAGAAAGCTCCTAGCCCTCCCTCTGCAACCGATCACCATAGAAGGTCCTTTCGTGCAATGGGGCCTAGAATTCATAGGAGAAATTCATCCTGCCTCCTCTGGACAACATAAATGGATCCTAACTGCTACAGATTACTTCACTAAATGGATAGAAGCTATACCCACTAGGAATGCCACTGACTCTGTCATCATTAGGTTCCTAGAAGACTTCATCTTATCTCGTTTTGGCTGTCCAAGGAAATTAATCACTGACAATGCTGCTGCTTTCGGATCCAAAAGAATGGTTGATTTCTATCACAGGTACGGAATAGCACTTGGAAATTCAACTGCCTATTACCCCCAGGGTAATGGCCTAGCTGAATCATCAAATAAAAGCCTGGTTACAATCATTAAGAAGCTGCTGGAAGAGAACAAAAGGTCATGGCATAAAAATTTGATACATGCCTTGTGGGCAGACAGGCTCACTACAAAGAAATCTATTGGCATGTCACCCTTTCAGCTGGTTTATGAGACAGAAGTGGTTTTTCCTACTAGTCTTGGAGTTCCAGTGATCAAACTTGTCCAGGAGATCCAATCAGAGGAGAACAGTATGGTGAGAAGAATCAATGAAACTATCCATTTACAGCAAACTAGAGAGCAGGTTTATAGCAGAGCTGTCAGAGTACAGGAAGGCATAAAGAGACAGTTTGACAAAAGAACCAAAGCTTCAGATTTCAAGGTTGGAGATAAGGTTCTGAGATGGGATTCAAGAAGAGAGGACAAGGGAAAACATGGCAAATTTGACAGCTTGTGGCAAGGTCCATTTGTCATCCAGGCCACTGTGGGTCCTAATGCATTTTTCTTACAAGAACTTGATGGTACAGAGCTGTTTGGGGGTCCTGTCAATGGCAAGATGTTGTTTGGTCAATTTAGTGTGTCCTAAATTGCTACATTAATTTATCAATCCGGGATTCGTAAGCTGATGAAGTGTGGCGCACTATATGTGCAAGATAACCTATTTCTTATCTTTTTGTCGCTTTTAGTTTTCTAATGTGAGATGGAAATTCTAAAATAAAAACAAGTATGGTTATGAGTGTTCAAGGCAATGATATCCTTTATAATGATTTACCAACTTGAAACTTCAAAAGGAATTTGAAACATACAATGAAAAAACTTGAAAGGAAATGAAAATGTGCTGCTAACCTAGTAAATCAAAACAGTGAACTATTGAGCATGAAAACCAAACTATCCTTGCTGCTGTTTAAACACAAAAGAAACTATGCTTAAAGAAATCCAAGAATTGCAACAAAGTAAATCTAAATCAAATTACATCAACTTATATTCTGATCCCTCGCCATTAGTCCAGCTATGGCTTTCGGAGGTAACCATAAACAATTTGAGCAATCTAATATCTAATTTGTAGAAAAAAGAAACTAATATCAAACTACACACTCATACTTCAATCCCTCACCATCAGTCCAGCTGTGGCTTTCGGAGGTAACTGAAAATGACATGAGCAATTTAATATATCTAACTTGCAGAAAGTAAACTAATATCAACCTACACATTCATACTTCAATCCCTCACCATCAGTCCAGCTGTGGCTTTCGGAGGTAACTGAAAATGTCATGAGCAATTTAATATATCTAACTTGCAGAAAGTAAACTAATATCAAACTACACATTCATACTTCAATCCCTCACCATCAGTCCAGCTGTGGCTTTCGGAGGTAACTGAAAATGACATGAGAAATTTAATATATCTAAATCTGACTACTGAAGCAAATGAGCAAGACTGAAATAAACAAAGCAGTACTGAAATTAAACAGAAACTAAGAAAAGTAAATTAGCAGCAGAACAATATTGATTCCATGTCATTATTCAAAAGATATGCAAATGCCCGGGCTTCCTATTTGTAATCTGAAACAAGAACACTGATCAGTTAACATAAAACATGAAAGATTATGGACAGAAGTAAAGTGTAAAGCATGAAAGATTATAAACAGATATGAAGCATAAATACCATGAAAGATGCAATTTATAAACACATGAATGACTTCTGGCACAATGAGCTTAAATAAATAAAACAAGAACTATACAATAATGCAAAAAACCTCAGCGTGTGCAGGGGCCCTCTGCACCAGCCTTGGCAACAGCCTTCAAATACGGATTACGCTTGGAAACAGAGTCTTCTTATATACTAAAATGCAGTCATAACAGAGAGATAATATTACGGCACAGTGGCAACGTAATCACATTACAGAGCTATCTCGAGGCTAATGGAGACTAATCTAATATGCGTATGCAAACGCATTATTTATAACAAAGGAAATATAACTAATTCCCTAAAGTTTATGCTGATAGAAAACACGTAAACCATTACGTCCAGAGATCTAGGATCATGGTCGCGTTGAGGAGTAAATCTATGAAGAGTGGATGTTGGATTCGGCTTATGGAGCCGTGTACAGGTGTTGATGTGTCTCCCGTAAGTTAGAAACGGTCATGCAAATCCTCACGTGATGAGAAACAGAGTCCTGTCACTGTGGGACTCTACGGTTGACTTCCACTTGGCCACCTTTCACCGCAGCCTCCTTAGGTGAATTTGCTCGAGCCAATAGGACACGATCCATGTCTACATCATTTCTGACTTGCCCATGTGGCTCATTTTTCCTGAAGACACCTGTAACATAGACTTTCACAAAATGGCTGCAGAAAGTTGCAGCAGCTGCCGAAAGTGGCAAGATTCCGCAGCTAAATGAGCAAAAATATAAATCAAACAGCAGACACAAAATATAGTTAAAAACCATTTTAGATGCTCTTTTGCAATTAATATACAATGATATTGACAACTTGGAAGGTTCAGGTGAATGAAAAAGGTCTAGAAAGGTGTATAGGAAAGATGCAGATTTGAGACTCAACATACCCCCACTGTGAAGGTGTTGCATGTCCTCATGCAACCAAAATTTTGATAATCCTTCTTCAGTTCATATGCCTTGACACTTCAGCCAGTACATCCAATCCTCTCCTCTTCTTCCTTGGTGCTGCTAACATCCCGGGCTTCTTCATTAAGCATCTAAATTTGATATTAACCAGTGCTCTGCTTAACTTCTGGCATTTCTTTTTCAATTTCTTGTTCTTCTTCTGCCATATTCCCAGATGTAGCATGGTATTATCATGAATGATTTTTTCCAATTTTCTTTGTTCCTTCAATGCCTCATTTTCATTTTTAATGTGTTTATTTAAAAGCTCTAGCTCAAAGACTTCTTGTTTCAGTGATTGGACTAGATCATTTTGTACTGTGTGAGGCTGAATGGAAGAAGTACTGGGACCTGTAGCTGCTCTTTCTAAATATTCTATATAATCATATACTTCTTGTTGCTTTGGGTCTATATCAGGTGTCATTTTTATTGGGTTGTCCCCAAAATGCCGTGAAGGAGAGTTGTCTTCAAAATCTGGCTGAGAAGGGCTCACATCAACATCTGGCTGAGAATGGGATGGACTATGTTCAATGTCTGACTGAGAATGAAATGAACCAGGTTCACTGACTGACTGAGAGTGAGATGGACTATAGTCACCTGGGGTCTGTTCAGATGTTTCTTCTCCCAAATCGATAAAATGAGGTCCCTTCATTTGCGTTTTCCTCAACTTCCCCTTAAGCCTGGAACTTCTTCTCACACGCTGTGGATCACTATATTTTTGCTTTTGTTTCCCTTTCTCTTTCTTCTTGGCTATAGATAACTGTTTTTGAAGATGAACCAATCTCTCAGATAACACTTGATGATCTTCTTCTTCGGAAGAAGGGGTTTGATGTATAGCCTCAATACTTTTTCTCTCTTTTGATGTTATTGGCTTTTTACCCTTGGTTTCTTTCTTCTTCCTTTTTGACAGTCTCTCTTCCCTACTAGTTCTTTCAATTGTAGTAGTAGGAGTACTTTTAGTTTCATCATTTGTTCTTTTTCTCCTACTCCTTCTTGATGTGCTACCTTCAGGAATTTCTTGAGGTTCCTCAAAGAAATTTCTAATCAAAAATTGTTCCCATGTGTCCTTCTTCTCCTTTAACTCTTTTTCAATCAAAATTTTTACAAGACCTTGGTGATATAGATGTGGTTCTACATACCCTAAATGTTTCTGAACAGTCACAGACATCTTCTTCAAACTATTTAATAGAAAATATGGAAGATTGAGAGTTTGATTATCTAGAAAATTCATCAGCAATCTGGTATGGTACATATACATGGACCCAAAACGGCCTTCACAGGTGATGAATTTTTGAACAACTAGCAGCAAAGTAGCCCATTCCTCTTTCAAAGCATGAACAGTAATTCCTCTTTTAAAAATAGTTATGTCCATACCTGGGTTATGTAGAATTACTCTCCAAGCTTCATCACTAATGCTTTCGTTCTTAAACCATCGTTCACCCTCTTGAAGAAGTTTTGTGGCAGATGCTATAGATGCCTCATTCACCGTAAACTTAAGGTCTCCAATCTCTACTTCCAGGCCATTGAACGACCTTGCAAAAGCTTTTGTCACTTCTTTATGGTAGCCTCTAAACTTTTGGATAAACTACAGCCACTTTGCCTTCTTCAATATATCCCTGACTTGCGGATATCCTTCCATGAACTTAGGTCCTTCTGGTTCTGCTCTCAACAATTTACCCATCCTTCTTTCTGTTCTTTAAAAACTTGCCTGCGTGAGGAGGGTTCAATGGAAGTAGGACGGCTGAATGAACAGAAATAAGCACGATGACTGTAGGTAGATATCAGAGAGTGGGTATACAGACTGTAGCGTAACAGAGAATGAAATGGAGAGAAGCGGAACAGAGAAGGGTTACGTGAGCATGGTAGAGATACGGCTGTGAGATTAATAGAACAATAGGAAGAGTATAACACATCCGGCAGTGTTTGAAATTTGGTGGCTGCAAAATAAATGTAAGCACGTTTAAACAACGGCTATGGATTTTATGCGGCTGAAAGAAGCCGTAGTCAAATCAACTACGTCTCATTGTCATAGGTGGAATATCGGAGTATGAGTGAAGATCGGAGGTTTTAATTATGGGACCGTTTGAGAATGAATGCGGGAGGATCATATGGAGATCGTGAAAGGGTTACGGAGTTTGTCAATATAATCATTGCACATAATGGATGGAGCTTATGGTTTAGAACTATATAAAAATGTGTTTTAAATGCCATTTGAAATGAATTTTTACTCATACCTTGGAATCTTTGCCTTTTTTCCTTGGTCTTCAATTTGTTGCTCCTCATTGATATCTTGAATGCTCCATGTCTTCATTTTTGGTCCTCATACCTGCATTTTATTTCAAGATTATGGAAATAACATCTGGCTATACATTCTTTTGAAAACAGAGTGGTAGCTGCGGAATCTGCTTCTGGCTGCGGAATCTGCTTCTGGCTGCGGAAACTGGTGTCAGCTGCGGAAACAGATGTCAGCTGCGGAAACTGACACAGCTATTATTTGGGTGAATGGAAATGAACGGATGACAAATGACTAAATGGAAATGGTCATGAAAGAGAATTTTATTGGTCAAATGGAATGAAAAATGAAGTGAAATGGAATGAAGTGGAGTGAAATGAAGTGGAATGAAGTGGAATGGAATGGAGTGGGTGGTCACAAGACTTGTGAAATGAAAGAGAGAGATTTTTTTTTTGGAAAATATAGGGTGTCAGGTGTTCCTGATTTTCACCCAATATTTTCTGTATAAGACTGCCAATCAGTGATTGGTTTTTAGGCTTATACAATTTTTTATTTTTTTTTATTTATTTTTTTATTTTTTTTTAATTTTTTTTAATTTTTTTAACTGAAAAGAACAAAAGCTAGGCTGGTGGAGAAGAAGAATTCTTCTGTACCAGCCTGATTGCAGAATTTTCTTGAAACATTTTGACAAATTCCTCTTTTGAGAGTGGCTTATGATAAATTTTCAATCTGTGGCCATTCATAATAAGAGGAGTTTGAAACTCATCAATGGTCTTGATTCTTACCGCTCCATTGCTAAAGATCTTGTCAATCTCATATGGCCCAAGCCAATGAGTCTGAAATTTTCCTTGAAAATCTTTAAACTTGGAATCAAATAACAATGCCCAGTCTCCTTCTTGAAACTTCTTCTCTTTGATATACTTGTCATGCCATTTAGCTCTTTGATATTGAACTAGATCAGTTCTTAGAATTGCTTCTTGTCTGATCTCATCTAGCTCATTCAACCGCTCCATTCTATGCTTTTGGGCTTCTGATAAGTTCATCCCCAACTGAACTGCTATCTTGAAGGTCTTGACTTGGAACTCAATGGGGAGCAAGACTTCTTTCCCATAAACAAGTTCATAGGGAGAATGTCCTGTTGTATTTCTCCATGTAGTTCTGTAGGCCCACAAGGTTTCAGGAAGCCTTTCTGCCCAATCTCTTCTATGTAGATGAACAGTTTTGGTGATGATACTTTCAAGAACTTTGTTTGTAGACTCCACTTGACCATTTGCTTGCGAATGGTAAGGAGTAGATCTTCTGTGCTTGATTTTGTATTCTTCCATCAACTTCTCCACCAAGTTGGATGTGAATTGGCTTCCCTGATCTGTCACAATTTCTCTTGGAACACCAAAGCGAGTAAAAATATCCTCATAAAGAAAATGAACAACTGAATTTTCAGTAGCAGATACTAATGCTTTGGCTTTTACCCATTTAGTAACATAATTAGTACAAACCAATATATATTTATTTTGCTTAGATGGTGGATTAATAGGTCCAATGAAATCTAAAGCCCATTTTTCAAAGGGTTCAATGAGTACCTGTGGTTGCAATGGCATTTCATTTGAAAGGGTAGGTTTCCCTACTCTTTGGCAGCTGTAACACCTTTTGACATATTGTTTTGCATATTTGAAGAGGGAAGGCCAATAATATCCTAAAGAGAGGATTTTATAGGCCGTCCTTTTGTCTGCAAAGTGTCCGCCGCATGGTTCATCATGACATGCCTTAAGAATATCAGGCATTTCATCTTCCCCGACACATCTTCTGATCACAAGATCTGGCCCTGCTTTAAACAATTCGTTAGAAATCCATGAATATTTTGAACTCTCCTGAATAATTTTTCGTTTTTCACTTGGAAATAAATGTGAAGGTAGTTTCCCTGTAACCAAATAGTTAGCAATATCTGCATACCAAGGGGTCTTAATAGTTACTGCAAACAAGTATTCATCAGGAAATTTATCTTCTACAGGAGAATCTTCTTTAGTATTCCGAATCCTAGACAAGAAATCAGCTACTGTATTCTGTTTTCCTGGTCTATCCAACACAGTAATATTGAATTCTTGCAAAAGTAAAAGCCATCTTGTCACTCTGCCATTAGTAACAAGTTTGTTCATTAAATATCTAATTGCAGAATGGTCAGTATGAATAAAAGTTTCATAGCCTGTTATGTAATGTCTAAACTTATTAATTGCATGAAAAACAACTAAAAACTCTTTTTCAGTCACAGTATAGTTCAACTCTGTGGGAGTCAAATTTTTACTGGTATAATAAATGGCATAAGGAACTAAATCTTTTTGACCCAACACACCTCCTAGAGCTGTATCTGAAGCATCCGTAGAAATATGGAAAGGGAGTTTCCAATTTGGTCCTCTCAAGATAGGTGCTTCAGATATTCTTGTTTTCAAAGTTTCAAAGGCCGATTGACAATCAGGATCCCATTTAAATTCACAGTCTTTTGTAAGCAATTTGAAGAGTGGAGATGCTATTTTAGTGAAGTTTTCTATAAATCTTCTATAGTAACCAGTAAATCCTAGAAAACTTCTAACATCTCTTTGACAATTTGGAATAGGTAACTTGGAGATGACTTCAACTTTTGATCTATCAACCTTAATCCCATCTCTCGAAATATGATGCCCCAAAACAATCCCTTCAGTAAACATCATAAAGAATTTTTCATGGCTTAATGAAAGGTTTGTTTCTTTACATCTTATAAGAACTTTTTCCAAATTTTCTAATGCCTCTTCAAATGAATTACCATAAACTGTAAAATCATCCATATAAACCTCTACACAATCATGGATTAGATCAAAAAAAATTCCTAGTACTGCTCTTTGGAATGTTGCTGGTGCATTACATAACCCAAAAGGAAGCACTCGGTAGGAAAAAGTTCCCCATGGACAAGTAAATGTGGTCTTATCTTGATCTTCAGGTGCTACCTGCATTTGATTATAGCCACTAAAACCATCCAAAAATGAAAAGTACTTTTTACCCGCTAATGTATCTAATACCTGATCAATAAAAGGCAAAGGAAAGTGATCCTTCAAAGTTGCTTTGTTCAATTCCCTGTAATCAATGCATACCCTCCATTTACCATTCTTTTTAGGTACTATAACCAAAGGAGAAACCCATCGGCTATCTGAAATTGGATAAATGAAGTTTACATTTAGTAGTTTTTGGAGCTCTTCTTTCACTATCTCCCTAAGATTTGGATTCATCCTTCTTTGAGGTTGTCTGATTGGTCTACTGTTTTCCTCAATATAGATATGATAGATGCAAGTATTAGGATCAATACCTTTCATGTCAGTATACTCCCATGCAAATGCAGTAGAATGTTTTTGCAAGATTTTTATTAGTTCTTCTTGTTGTGACTTTTCCAAATGTTTGTTGATATTCAATGTTTTTCCTGGAAAAATCTCAATAGTAGAACTACCAAACTCTTCCATAGAGTAAAGAGACATTTGTCTTGATGATAAATATTCTATGTCGGATTCCAACTGAAATTGTGTGGGGTCATATTCTGAAGATGTCTCAAAATTTTCTAATGTGTTCAGAATTTGACTATCCTCACCGATTTCAGAAATGGTAAAGACAGGTTGTATAATGTCCTCATCATCGACCCATTCATTGTCTCCTACTTCTGTGATTGCTCTTGCTGGAGGATACAAATTGAATTTCTTTGTCGAATTACCATTAGAAATGTACATGTCTCCAGATCTACAACTAATAAAAGCATCAGCTGTGGCTAGCCAAGGTCTTCCTAAGATAAGTGGGTGTCCTCCTAGATTACTCTTGGGAGTCAAAATCATAAAATCTACCGGATATTCCCAAGAATCTAGGGAGACTGAAATATCTTCTAATACACCATCTGGTTTAATAATTGATCGATCTGCAAGTTGCAGTAAAGTAGGTGTAAAAAGAAGCTTAGGAAGTTTTAGTTGGTCCATAGTCTGTCTACTCATAATGTTAATAGCAACCCCTAAGTCAATCAATGTGTTTGGAATTTCTATCCCATTTATATGTGTCTTGACAATTGGACTTCCTGGATCTACATACTTCTGCATGGTAATTTTTCCCATCATAATATCTGCAATCTTTCCTACCAGGTGGATTCTTCTTGTGTCTTTTAGTTTCCTTCTCGGTCTTTTGAAACTCAACTCCTTTATGGTTTTTGCTAGAATAGGAATTTCTCGAATGGCTTGTAGCAAGGGAATCTTGATACAAACATTCTTCAATTCATCTAGAAAGTCATAGTTAGGCAACAAGATGTGTTTTTCCACCCCCTTGTCAATTTGTAGTCTTTCAGGAAAAGGAGGTGTAGATGAAGATGCGGGTTGCTCAACTATAGGAGTTGTGGATGTTAACTTTTCTTTTTCTTTTTGAATGTTTGAATTTTGAAGAGATTCTTCCTCAGAACCCTTATTGACTTCAAGAGAGTCCTCCTCAGAGGTATCTTGTTCTTGAATATCTATAGAAGGTTTTTCTAAAACTCTACCAGATCTGAGTTGTACATCGTTGAGAGGAACAATCATATAGGTAGGAAATTGTTGTCCTTCTACCATGTAAGTATTCTGAGGATTTTTATTGTTAGGATTTGGCAATGGCTGAGCTGGAAGTTGATTTGTCTTTTGTTGGTATGGGAGCATGAGTTGAGGATTTGGATTTTGTTGAGAAGGTTGTTGTTGTGGAAATGGAAATGAAAGTTGTGGATTTGGGTTTGGAAGTTGTGGAGTTTGTTGATTTTGAAAAGATGGAGGATATTGATAAAATTGAGCAAATCTCCCATAAGGATTTTGCATCCCTTGTACCCATGGCTGATATGGATTTTGATGTTGGAGCCAAGGTTGTTGCCAAGGATTCCAATTTGTTGGGGTTTGAAGATTCATAGGGTTGTTAAACCCTTGAGTTTTTTGTCCCTGCCAAGGTCTTCTTGCAACAAAACAGAGAGATTCTACTGAATTTGGGTCTTCTTGAAAGACAGATTTGAGTCCAGGAATTGAAGGACAATCCTTGATCTCATGATTCTCTGAGCAAATCATACATGTTTCTACAACTTTTGCATCCAAGGGACATTCCCTTAAAGCATGTTTCTTCCTACATTTTGGACAAAAGATGGCTAGAGCATCAGTTTTTGCTTTCTTCTTGTTTTGGATTTTAAGGGTGTTTAGTTGTTCACTAAGGCTCCCTAAGATATCAATTTTGAATTCATCAAGCATATTACCAATCTCTACCCTACTTACTGATCCAGTTGCAGATTTGTTAGCCCTAATAAGAGAAGGATCCCTAGGCCCTTTTCCTTTTTTAGATTTTCCTCTTGAGAGATGGACACATAGTTCTGTTATGTCACGAAGTGGAAGTTGAGAAATGTCTCCTTTCCCCATCATGTTTAAAATATCTATCCATTCATCTCTAATGGATTTTAATATGAGGGATTTCAAGGTTTCATCATCTAAGTTGCTCATCTTTTCTCTTTTTAAGTTGTATTGAAATCTTTCAAGTAAATCTTCCAAGTTTTCATCTTCTTTTTGCATCATTTTGAATACCTCATCCTTATGATTGGTGGGCATACAATAGTCCAAGTATCTATCCAAAAATGTTTGTTTCATATCATTCCAAGTCCTAATAGATTGAGTAGCTAATCCCATGAACCATTTCAAAGCAGCTCCCTTCAAAGTTGAAGGAAACAGTTTGAGTTTTTTAGAGTCTTCCATATAGTCATAGGTTTGGCACACGACTTCAAACTCAAACAAAAATGTTTCAGGATCCTCACTTCACAATCCATAAAAGTTGGGGAGAACAGATGGTGAGATATTTTTCATTGTTGTATGAGTTTCCTCATCAACTATAGGGAATCCAAACAAGTTATCTCCTTCCCTATTTCTTCCATTATTATCTTCACCATTGTTGTCTCCATTGTTTCCTCCTCCTCTACCTCTACCTCTACCTCCAAATCCATCTATTATTTCTTCTGCCATGATAGTTTCTTTAGAGTTCTTAAAGTCCTCTGGTTCTTCTATCAAGGGAGGATGAGAGAGAGTCTCTTTGTTTTCTAAAGGGGATTTAGTAGGTGGTATAGGAGAATCCTCTAATTCAGTTGTTCCTTGAATTCCAAAAATCTTAAGGCTAGGGGTAGATGGTGGTGATTCTTGTCTATGCCTTGAAGAAGATGGAGTTGTAAAAATCGAACTCTTGGCTTTAGCTATAAACCTTCCCCTAGAATATCTTGCTCTATGCATGTCATTTTTTTATTTTTATTTTTTAAAAGTTGGGCTAATAATTCTCTTTCTGATCTTCCAGGTCACACTAGGTGCAAGAAGAGAGCATACTTAAGAAATTACTAAACCAATAAATCTCTTTTCTGATCCTCCAGATCACACTAGGTGCAAGAGGAGAGCATACTTCAAGAAGTTATCAATTTTTCCCTTCTTTTATTATTATTATTATTATTTTTTTAAGAAATTGGCTACCTAGTTACACTTCCCCGGCAACGGCGCCAAAATGTTTGGTCAATTTAGTGTGTCCTAAATTGCTACATTAATTTATCAATCCGGGATTCGTAAGCTGATGAAGTGTGGCGCACTATATGTGCAAGATAACCTATTTCTTATCTTTTTGTCGTTTTTAGTTTTCTAATGTGAGATGGAAATTCTAAAATAAAAACAAATATGGTTATGATTATTCAAGGCAATGATATCCTTTATAATGATTTACCAACTTGAAACTTCAAAAGGAATTTGAAACATACAATGACAAAACTTGAAAGGAAATGAAAATGTGTTGCTAACCTAGTAAATCAAAACAGTGAACTATTGAGCATGAAAACCAAACTATCCTTGCTGCTGTCTAAACACAAAAGAAACTATGCTTAAAGAAATCCAAGAATTGCAACAAAGTAAATCTAAATCAAATTACATCAACTTATATTCGGATCCCTCGCCATTAGTCCAGCTATGGCTTTCGGAGGTAACCATAAACAAATTGAGCAATCTGATATCTAATTTGCAGAAAAAGAAACTAATATCAAACTACACACTCATATTTAAATCCCTCACCATCAGTCCAGCTGTGGCTTTCGGAGGTAACTGAAAATGACATGAGCAATTTAATATATCTAACTTGCAGAAAGTAAACTAATATAAAACTACACACTCATACTTCAATCCCTCACCATCAGTCCAGCTGTGGCTTTCGGAGGTAACTGAAAATGACATGAGCAATTTAATATATCTAACTTGCAGGAAGTAAACTAATATCAAACTACACACTCATACTTCAATCCCTCACCATCAGTCCAGCTGTGGCTTTCGGAGGTAACTGAAAATGACATGAGCAATTTAATATGTCTAAATCTAACTACTGAAAAAAATGTGCAAGACTGAAATAAACAAAGCAGTACTGAAATTAAACATGAACTAAGAAAAATAAATTAGCAGCAGAACACTATTGATTCGATGTCATTAGTCAAAAGATATGCAAATGCTCGGGCTTCCTATTTGTAATCTGAAACAAGAACACTGATCAGTTAACATAAAACATGAAAGATTATCGACAGAAGTAAAGTGTAAAGCATGAAAGATTATAAACAGAGATGAAGCATAAATACCATGAAAGATGCAATGTATAAACACATGAATGAATTATGGCACAATGAGCTTAAATAAATAAAACAAGAACTATAGAATAATGCACAAAACCTCAGCGTGTGCAAGGGCCCTCTGCACCAACCTTGGCAACAGCCTTCAAATACGAATTACGCTTGGAAACAGAGTCTTCTTATATATTAAAATGCAGTCATAACAGAGAGATAATATTACGACATAGTGGCAACGTAATTACATTACAGAGCTATCTGGAGGCTAATGGAGACTAATCTAATATGCGTATGCAAACGCATTATTTATAACAAAGGAAATATAACTAATTCCCTAAAGTTTATGCTGATAGAAAACACGTAAACCATTACGTCCAGAGATCTAGGATCATGGCCGCGTTGAAGAGTAAATCTATGAAGAGTGGATGTTGGATTCGGCTTATGGAGTCGTGTACAGGTGTTGATGTGTCTCTCGTAAGTTAGAAACGGTCATGCAAATCCTCACGTGATGAGAAACAGAGTCCTGTCACCGTGGGACTCTACGGTTGACTTCCACTTGGCCACCTTTGACCGCAGCCTCCTTAGGTGATTTTGCTCGAGCCAATAGGACACGATCCATGTCCACATCATTTCTGACTTGCCCATGTGGCTCATTTTTCCTGAAGACACCTGTAACATAGACTTTCACAAAATGGCTGCGGAAAGTGGCAAGATTCCGCAGCTAAATGAGCAAAAATCTAAATCAAACAGCAGACACAAAATATAGTTAAAAACCATTTTAGATGCTCTTTTGTAATTAATATACAATGATATTGACAACTTGGAAGGTTCAGGTGAGTGAAAAAGGTCTAGGAAGATGTATAAGAAAGATGCAGATTTGAGACTCAACAATTGTGCAGTAGAGGCAGGCTATCAAGTGGTAGAGATTGGAGCATGTGATTTGCTAGATCGGGGCTTGATTAGTGTGTAGCAATTGGAGATTGTACTGAGAGCTTTGTGAGGAGATTTGTATAATGATTGTTACATGATATCTATGACATATAATATACAGATAGTTGGGGGTTTTCAGCTTTAAGCTTTCCCATAAAATACTGCGTTCATATGTGTGATTGTTTATGGTTTTAATGTGCGCATGCGATTGTTTTTATTTCCGCAATTAATGATCAATGGTAGAAGAGATTCTGTATTGTGCATGAAGTTAAAATAGTGTGTGATCAGGAGAATCTCGGTGAATAATATATCAGTTATTCAAATTTATACAAGTGGTTGGTGGTCTGTGTGGATGATCGTTTACTTCCCCAGAATGTAGTGCTTCCACTGCCGACAGGCCAGTACAATGGAATACATTTATTTTTCATAGGTGGGATACTTCCAAACTGTGTCTGAAAGTGTCTCACTGTGATATGCTATTGGATGACCCTGTTGAGTAAGAATTGCACCAATCGCATAGTCGAAGGCATCTGCCTCAATCTCAAATGGTTGTTGCAGTTCTGGTAATGTGAGCAAAGGTGCAAAGCAAAGACGATGCTTCAATTCAGAAAATGCCTTCTGTTGGGATTCAGACTAGAAGAAATTTTCTCTTTCTCCTCCTTTGGTGACTTGACTCAGGGGCCAAGTGTTATGGGAGAATCCCAACACGAATCTGCGGTAGAAGTTGGAAAGTCCCAGAAAGTTACGGAGATTTTTTAGAGTGGTTGGGGCTGGCCAATCCCAAATGACTTGTATCTTGGTTGGGTCCACATGCATAGCTCACTCATTAATGAATATTTAACCTGGCTCATGCCAAAAGTGATTTTTTCCAAATTGGCACACAACTTGTGTTGTCACAGTGTTTGGAGGACCTGTCGAATGTGGTGGAGGTGTTCCTCCCAACTCTGATTTAAAGATCATGATGTCATCCAAATACACCATCAGGAATGAGTTGGTAAAAGGTCGCAAGATGTTATCCATCAACTTCATGAAGGTTGTGGGGGCATTCGTCAACCCGAAAGGCATGACCAACCATTCGAAGAGGCCCTCCTTAGACTTGAAGGCAATTTTCCATACATCTGAGGGTTCGATTGGTACCTGATGATAGCCAGACTTGAAGTCAATTTTGCTGAAATATTTGCCCCTCTTGAATTGGTCCAAGAGGTCATCGATATGTGGGATTGGATAAATATTCCTTACAATGATCTTGTTCAATGCTCGATAGTTAATACAGAGTCTACATGTGTCGTCCTTCTTCTCTACCAATATGATTGGGCTCCCACAAGGTGAGGAGCTTGGCCTGATGTGCCCTTTTTGTAACAACTCTTGGATCTGTCTCTTGATTTCATTATTCTCTAGAACATAGCGTCGATAGATTGACCAATTAGGTAGGGATGCGCATGGGGTTAGATCAATGGAGTGCTTCCTCGAGTATGGATGAGTTCAATAAATTTGGTTGCTTTATCAACCTCAGACAATACATGTGTGGATTCTATTTGTCTGGTCATAGGAGGTATGGCAACATCAATTAGATATAATGGTTGAAATCCTAGGCCCACTTAAAAGGGAATACGACCAATCGAGTTATGGAGAGCTCTGTTCTAGTTGTGTTGCACATATGGAAGGCTCTCATCCCATGTTTGTAGATGCTTGGAGTTTTACATGCGGAGTGTGCACTATCATCCTGTTGACGACCTCTGTTTGGCCATCTGCTGGGGATGGAAATCAGTTGAATCAGTGAGCATGGTGTCCAACAGTTCCCATAGGTTTGACAAGAATGTGCTCAGGAACCTACTATCCCAGTTTGATATAATAGCTTGAAGGATCCCAAAATGTACCCACACTCATTCAAAGAGGAGTTTGGCAGTGTCCTCTGCTGTGATACTCTTCTTTGCAGGCCGCAAATATAGCCATTTTTTAGTATATGTCCACAACAAAAAATACACGGTCATTACCATGCTTGGTAGAAGGGAGGCCAAACATATAGTCCATGGAGATGGATTTCCAAGGCTGATTGGGAGTGGGCAGAGGAGTGTACAAGCCTTGCTACTTGATGGTTGGTTTGGCGATGACACAGGTAGTGTAGGATCTGATATATTTCCCAACATGCTGTCAAAGTTTTGGCAAATAGAAGTACTGTTGCAATACAACCACTGTCTTTTCTACCCTAAAGTGTCCAGCGACTCGATTTTAGTGTGCCTCCCAAATCATCTTGGCCCCCTCGCTTGAAGGAACACAAAGGTGTCCCAGGTGGCATAACAGTGCATCCTTGAGGTGATAATCTACCACTTTTTTGCCTCCTAGGAGCATTTGGTATGTGTTGCTCAAGTCTGGATCACTCTTGTAAAGATTCGGCCAACTTGAAGTCTCGTGCCCATAAGAGTCGAGCATAGTGGTTAGTTGAGGCAATATGCAACTTTGTTGGTGCTTCCCTTCTTGTACTTAATATTCAAATGGAATTGTTTCAAGTATGTGGACCATTTCTGATCGAAATCATTCTACAACTTCCCTTGTGTCTATATGAACTACAGGGGTCGGTGGTCTGTGTGGATGATTGTTTTCTTCCCCATGATGTAGTGCTTCCACTGCCGGCAGGCCTGCACAATGTTATACAATTCTTGTCATAGGTGGGATACTTCCGGACTGTGTCTGAAAGTGTCTCACTATGATATACTACTCGATGACCCTGTTGAGTAATAATTTCACCAAGTCCCATGAAGTTGTGGAGCTCTGTTAGAGTGGTTGGGGCTGGACAATCCTGAATGAATTGTATCTTGGTTGGGTCCACATGCACACCTCGCTCATCAATGATGTACACTAGGTATTGAACCTGGCTCATACCAAAAGTGCATTTTTCCAAATTGGCACACAACTTGTGTTTTCGGAGTGTTTGGAAGACCTGTTGAATGTGGTGGAGGTGCTTCTCCCAACTCTGACTAAATATCAAGATGACATCTAAATACACCACCACGAATGAGTTGGTAAAAGGTCGCAAAATGTCATCCATCAACCTCATGATGGTTGCGGGGGAATTCACCAACTCAAAAGGAATGACCAAAGATTCGAAGAGGCCCTCCTTAGACTTGAAGGCAGTATTCCATACATCAGAGGGTTCGATTGGTGCCTGATGATAGTCGGACTTCAAGTCAATTTTGCTGAAATATTTAGCCCCCCTAAGATGGTCCAGGATATCATCGATCCATGGGATTGGATACCTATTCCTAACAACGATCTTGTTCAACGACTGATAGTCAATATAGAGTCTCCAGGTGTCATCCTTATTCTGTACCAACACGATTGGGCTCCCACAGTGTGAGGAGCTTGTCCCGATGTGCCTTTTCTGTAACAACTATTGGATCTGTCTCTTGATTCCATCATTCTCCAAAACAAAGCGTCGATAGATCGGCCCATTAGGCAGCGGCTCGCTCGGGGTCAAATCAATGGAGTTCTTGACCTGACAGTGTAGAGGAACCCCTATGAGTGAGGAGAAAAAGTCCTTGTATTACTCCACGACTTTGTCCATTTGCTGTTGCCACATAGGGAGCTCTGTTTGGAGGTTGCGGCCACAATCTTCTTCTTTCCCTGTGGGCGAAATGTAATAAAAACAAATTTTATGGTTTGGGAAATAATCTTATTGCATTACTTTGTAGTAATCAAAGAGACGACGGAAGGCAGTACTACCTACGGTATCTTGTACAACTTATTTCCCAAAGTAATAATAAAAAAACAAGGTCTAGACGCATACACAACATGTCGCTTCCACAAGTATGGTTGGCCTAATAATACATCAGAAACTTCAAGAGGATCAACATCACACAATACCTCATCTGTGAAGGGCTTGATGTTGTAGGGAAGGCGACACTGCTAGCTGACACGGAGATCTCTTCCTTGGTGAAGCCACCCGATGGTATACGACTGCGGGTGTGCTTTGGTCAGTAGGTCGAGCCGCTTCACAAACTCTGCTAAAATGAGTTTATTTTGTCTTCCACTATCGACAATGAATTTCAGTGGAGAACCCTTCACCCACATCTAGGAATGGAAGATGCGCTCCCCCTCCTCTGGATCCTCGAGCTCCTCCCTCTAGAGCTTGGTGGTGGCAATGGTGGCACTGGGTTCCACATCAATGATATGCTTCCCTTTTTCATTCCCCTTGTTTGGATCTGACTCAGAATCATAACATGCATCTGATTCAGATGCCTTCAGCTTGGCCACCAGTGACTGTTTGGCCCGACACTCACTTGTTTTGTGAGTGAAGCTTTAATGAAATTCACACCACTTCCACGTATCCTTATTTGGCTTTGTGGTGTTTTTATACTGCTTCGACAAGTTTTCCTAAGTCGCCTCGCTTTGGCTTTTCCCCTTATTCTGTGGTTTGGGGGTGCCTTTCCTTAGCTTCAGATTCACGGAACCAAAGTCTCACTTCTTCAGCTTAAATTTATGCTCGATCATGGTGGCATATCGATATGCCGCGCCAAGCGAGGTAATGTCGAGGAAATCCATTTCCTCCTGAATGTATCTGTGCAAATCGTTGTGATACTTAAGCACCAAATGTTTCTCCGAACCTTTAATACCCAATTTTTTGTGTAGGGTATGGAACAAATTCTTCAACTCGTGCACATCTTGATCCCTTTGCTGCCGCAACGTGGTCCATTGGATGTACTTATCCTCATAGCTCCCCAAAGGGTAATATTGTTCCTTGATTTCATTTTAGAATGAATTCCAAGTGGGTGCAGCTGAAAAAAGTGATGGTTCTTCCTCATTCCTCTGTTCACAATAGGTTTCCCACCATTATTTGACATGGGGGGGCGACTTTGAGGAGCGCAAAGGTAATATTTTCTCGATCGAAGAAATCATGGACCGAAAAATACCCTTCCAGCAAATTTAACCATATATTATGCATCTATATGGCCTTCAAATACAGGAATGTCGAAGTTGACTTGTACCTTGAAGGGAGTGGCACCTCCAGAGTGACTTCCAGATGAAGATGCGTTGCCCGTGTGCATCCGCTGCAGGGTCTGAGCAAAGTTGTTTATCATTTTGTTCCTCTGTTGCTCAAGGGATTCTTCGAGAAATATTTTGATAGGTTCTACTACTCCCTTGTATTTATTTTTTCCCGCCATGGGAGGTCGTCAGGGTTTGCGATGCTGATCTTACAAGGGTTCAACCAAATCAAGACCTAACTCCTTATACCCTGACCTCGTTAGGGACATGCAAAGAAAAAACAGACAAAGAGCAGACTGCTTTGATACCACTTATCCGAATTTACTAAGGAACGAAAAAAAATACAAATATAATCACAAATACAGAGATGCAACAAAAATAATATTTAATTTCATTAATATAAAATACTGAAAATGCTTACATACAAAATTGAAATAAACTAGCTCTGGTGATGGTAGCTTAACTTGAGAAGAGATGTGGCGGCTACATGCCTCTGAACTGTGTTACAATGAGGCTCAAGGGCCTTTTTATTATTTAACAATAAGAGAAAACCCTAAACAATCAAAGCCCTAACCCGAGGAGATGTAACGCCGAGAGTTTATGGGCCCTGTTGGGGTTAGTTGGGCATCGAACTTCCCGGGGTCGTAACTTGGTCATATTATCTCTATTTGTCGTGTATGATACCTTGTTGGAAATATCTCTCTGAGGACTACAAGTTTTTCCGTATTCCCCTCTCTTTGATTACGGGATTGCAGCGGACCTCAAAAGAACGTCGTTTAGGGAGTCAAAATTGCTCTGAAAATTCATGACCCAAAAATTTCTAAAAGTAGTAAATGAGAAAACTGATGAAACTGTCTAGGTGGAATAGGTGGGTGGCCACCAATATCCACCTGGATCAATGTACCCTCACATCTCCAACCATATATCTCAAACCAAGATTAATTTTCCCATGCAAATATCTCAGCATGTGCTTGATAACAACCCAATGTGCATGAAATGGCTCAGTCATGAATTGACTCAAAGTGTTGACTGAAAAACATATGTCTAGATGGGTGTTCACATGGAAAATTAATGCCCCAATCAATTGTCAATACTTAGGTGGATTCACCAAGTTAGGCCCAACAACATCTACACATAACTTCTTGAAGTTCATCTCCATCAGTGTGGCCAGGGACTTGCATTCTACCATTCCTAATATTTCCAACAACTTCACAACATATTTTCCTTGAGAAAGGAAAATATCACTGGGTCTTTGCCACACCTATAATCTTAGGAAGTAATGCATCAAGCCAATATCCTTCATCTCAAACTCAGAGACCAACTCCCTTTTACACTTGAGCATCAGGGGCTCACTACCTGTCAAGAATAATTCGTCAACATATAAAACCAAAATCAAAGGCATACCTTGAACCAATTTGAAGTAGAGGTTCAGGTCAACATTGCTTCTTCTGAATCCAAGCTTCACCAGGTAATTGTCAATGCAGACACACTAGGCTCTGTGGGCTTGCTTCAAACCATATAGAGCTTTCTTCAACCTACAAACATGAGTATTCATGTCCTTCACTTCAAATCCATGAGGTTGTTCATAATATACTTCTTCATGTAGTATGCCATGAAAAATGCAATCTTCACATCCATTTGGTGAAGGGTTGATCCTTGACTAGAAATAAGGGCAACAATAGAACGAATAGTAGTGTATCAGGAAACTGGAGCAAAAATGTCACCATAATATTCTCCCTCTTTTTGGAATAAACCTTTAACCCAAGGTTGTGGGGAAGATTCTCCCCCACCCCCCCCCCCCCCCGCGCGATCTCGCTCTCAAAATTCACTCTATTCAGGAGCTCTTTGGGAGCGCTCGAGAGCGCGCTCCCGAAAACGCTTCTTGAGGGGAGCATTTTCGGGAGTGCGCTTCCGAGCCTGAAAAAACGCTCCCTATTTTTTCAGGAGCGTTTCAGGGAGCGCTCGGGAGCGAACGCCCCGTGAGTGCTTCCCCCATTAAAAAAATGATTTAGCAGTGTTTTTTTAATGAAGGGAGTGGTCGGGGAGCGTTCGCTCCCGAATGCTCCCTGGCACGTAAAAAAAAAATTTGGACGACAAATTTCCGATTTTTTTGGGAGGGAGGGAGGGGGGGTTAGGTAAATAAAAGCCCACCCTCATTTGTTTTTAATTTTTTTAGTTTGAGAGTGAGAGCAAGAGCTTGAGAGTTGGAGTGCAAGAGAGCTTGAGAGTTTGGAGAGCAGAAGTGACAAGGAGAAAGCAAGGAGAGAGAAAGGAGCAAGCTGCAAGAGAGCAAGAGGAGGATTGAAGGAGTCAGGAGTAAGGACAAAGAGGTAGGACTTCTAATCTAGTTTTTTATTTTCTAGGAATCATTTTTAAGTTGTTCAAAAATGAAAACTTGATTTTTTTTCTCAATGTTGCATTTTAGTGTGTTGAAAAGTGAAAAATTGAATTGTTTTTTTCCTATGTTGCATTTCCTATTCCCATTTGGCATTCCTCCATTTTTTTTGCAGGCTAGAAACTTGAAACTTGAAACATCATGGCTATATGGCTAGGGATTTTCTTCATGTTGGTTCTTTTCTTTGTAATAATGGTGTTGGAGAGTAGAAGAAAGAGGCCTATTAGAGAAGAGGAGGATGAAGAAGTGGGTTATAGTGGATTTGATGAAAATCCTGAAGAGGAGGAGTATGCTGAGGAGGAAGGGGAGAGTGGAGAACATGAGGCCACAAAGACCCCAACTAAACAAGACCAAAGTCAAACACCATTATGGAAATATGTTCATAAGCAAGAAGGAGGGAAAGGTAGAGGAACCACTAAATTTCTTTGCCCCCATTGCAATAAAGAATACACAGGTCCATACACCCGTGCCAGAAGGCACCTTTGTGGGAAAATGCTAGGGGATGGAGACAAAAATCTAGGAATCAAAATTTGTATAAGTGTGTCAGCAACAGAGAGAGAGAGAGAGAGAAATATAGAAAGGAAGAGGAGGCTACCCTACAGAGATCTAAAATATCTAGGGGTTTCATTGATTCTTATACACCATCAGGTTCATCACATCATGGACAAAGAAGTCCATCAACTTCCACCCATGGCAGTGGATATGGAGGCACACCTGGACCAAACATCTCCTTAAGGCGTAGAACCATATCTTATTTCCTCGACGAAGGGTGTAGGAATGATGTGGATTCAAAAAATTTCTGGTATATGCATTTGGGGTGCCATTCAATGTTCTTCGCTCACCTTATTGGCATGAAATTGTTTCTACCAGTGTTGATAATATCAGTATTGGCAAAATATCGGCGAGGGTCCAGAAAACATCTTATCGGCAATATCGACGAAAATCTTGGCAAATATCGCCAAGCATAAAAAATGCATAATATATATTATCTAACAACATGAAATAAACACATTGAAACATTAATATAAATAGAGCACTGATATATATGATGTAGTGGATGTAAAATAAAAATGATATATCAAAGTCGATACCAAATCTTGTCGATCCTTGATAATTGTCCAATCAAGGACTCCAATGTGGAGAACCATAAAAAATAACATCACATATATAAAACTTAAAAGTATCTGATCATCATGAGTTATAAACTTATATGTAGCAACGCTGCAAAACAAATAAAACTAGCAACTATCTATCTGAGATCAGGATTCAGTTCCCTCTCCCTAGGAGCTATCTTTTTGTCTTTTTCAGCAATTGCTTCAAGAGCTTTTTGTACAATTTCTGCACTAGAAACTGTACAAGATATAACATCATGTCCAGGGAGTTTAGCCAGATGGTATTTCAATCATGTAACCCCTCCATCCATCTTGGTCCCACACAATCTTCATGATAGACGTGTCTGATTTGTCCCACCTTCAACCTCCCCATACTCCCAAAATGGGTCCAAGGATTTTGGCATATTTGGAGTGAAATAATTACAATTTCAAACCTAGGGCACCAAAAAAACAAATAATTGGCATTAAACACGCATACACAAAAAATGGCAATAAGAGGGTGCATAAGAAAGTAAAAAAAAATGAAGCTTGTTGTCCAAATATGGAGAAAACCCTTGCATTGGCTCATGGGGATGAAAATCATAGCAAATGGAAAAAAAACAAAGAAACAAAATCTTGGTAGGCGAAGAGGCAAGCAAGCATAACCCTAGATCTATGAAAAAAATCATTAACATAGGGGTTTTTAAGAACATACCTATAAATGGAAGAAATGAAGTTTCTCTCACTGTTCTTCAATCTTTGATTAACAAAAAATTCTAAGTTGATAGCAATAATGGCTCTTTGATCCTCAATCCCTCCTTGACAACCACCACAAAGCTCTTCCCCTTCCTTCTCCAAGCCTCACAGACAAAAATGACAAAAAAAAGACAAATTACCCTTTTCTAGCCGCGGCCCGGGAGTGCCGGGCGATATTTTCCGAAATATCGCCGATATTTCAAAAAAAAATATCGCGATATTTCCGAAATATCACGATATTCGGCGATATTTTTTTTTTTTTACAAGAACGGGTATGAGTTTATATTAGAGAGTGGCCAAATGCCTTCATCGGTTACAATATGTCGGGCCTAGCCCTTAGTCTTTCTTCCACGGTCTGATCATAGACCCCAAAATTTGGGATTCCACAATTTTTACACGAGGCTAGAGAGTCTATCTTTGTTATTTTTCCTAGCTTATAAAGACACACAAACTGTTGTAAAATGATGCAGAAAAACATTGCAGCGTTATGGGATAGAGTCCCACTCCTCAGTTTCGTCTACCAGGAAGGAGCCTTCTGAAAGGGACACTGCCCTGTTGGCTTCCAAATCTGCATCTTTATTGTTTTCTCTCAATACATGGAGGAAGCTTGCAGTTCGAAAAGATTTCACCATGTTTCTAATTCTTAAGATCGCTCTAGCCAATCTAAGATCTACCGGAGTGGAGTCCTCCACTAAAACTTTGATGATGGACTGAGAATCTCCTATAACACTTAAATCTGAAGTGCCGATTGCCTTTGCTTGCTTAAGACCCTGCAGAAGTGCCAAGGCTTCAGCTTGGATGCTGGTGGAATGCCCAAGACCCCAAGCATACTTGGTCATTGTTATGCCCTCCTTATTCTTTATAATTCCTCTTGCCCCAGCCAAACCGGGGTTGCCTTTCGCAGCCCCATCGAAGAATAAACAGGATCTGGCTTGTCTGGTGAGCAAATCTGAAAGTTCTTGCTCATTTCCTCTGAATTGCCACTCTTTTATGCTCTTGGACTGCCTTGTTTCGCCAGAGAATTGAAGACCCAACGAGGCACCCCAATCTAAATCATTTGGATTTAAGTTGACTTCCGATAGCTGCTCACCCAAAGTTTCTTTCCAGAGGCTTTTGACTTTGCTTGTGATGAGCTGAGGATTTAATTTTTCATCCCTAAAAACTCTTCTGTTACGCTCAAGCCAGATTTGCCAACATATGAATTTTGGCAAGGAGAACCATGCTGCTTTAAATCTTTCATTTTTTGGAAGAGTTCCTGGATAAAAAGTGTGCCAATTAGCAAATAAGTCAGAAATATACACAGGAAGAGTGAACTCTATTTTCCAGTAATTCATAAGGATCTGCCAGATTTCTCTTGAGAAATTACAGTCCAAAATGATGTGTTGGGCACTCTCTTCATTTTCGCAGCAGAGATGGCATCTTGATGGACCTTGAAAAACTTTTTTCTTCAGCTTGTCATCTGTTAGTATTCCTCTGTGGCAAAGCAACCAACAGAATATGTCGACCTTTGGCATAGACTTATATTTCCACAGCCCCTTCCATACAGCTGGGTCGGGGGCGACATAGGGGCGTTCTTGGAGACACTTGTACCCCTGCGCAACTGTATACTTACCTGGGGCGGGTCCCCATCCCCGAACATCTTTCTTACCTATGCGTAGAGGTGCTTTGCCATTTAATAGTTCGAGCAGGAGATGTCTGGACTGCGCTAGTTCTGGAGGCACTGGAGGAAGGCGCCATCGCTGCCAGTAGCTGTCTGACCACTGTGATATATCCCACAGAGTAACATACCCTGCGCTATCCAACCATTGTCGCAGTGCATGCAAGGATCTGTTCGACGCTAAGGGAGGTTGCAGCATAATGCTGTCGTCCCAGATCTTGATGCCTTTTCCATTGCCCGGTATCCAGAACACTCTGTCATTGATAAGAGAAATTTCTTTATGACAGCGTTTGACCAAGTGCGATCCTGTCGTGGGAAGAAAATTGTCCAGGGCTCTTTTCCTATTCCCCGTGAGGTATTTCCTCCAAATAGCTCTTTGCGCCCAGCCTGGATGCGGAGCAATGACTCGCCAGAATAGCTTGGCCCCCATGGCGATGTTTTGAAAGCATAAATCTTTGAAGTTAAGGCCTCCTTCCATCAAAGGCTTACAAATTTTCTCCCATCTAACCAACGAAATTTTTCTGTCATTGAGGTTGCCACCTTTCCAGAAAAACTTGCGGATGTAGGCTTCCATTTTTTTAATAATGCCAGAGGGTGCTAGGAGCACAGAAAATTGAAATAAGGGAAGACTGCTGAGGACTGATTTGATTAGAACAAGCTTGCCTGCGAGGTTTAACCAAGAGAAACCCCAGGCCTGAAATTTTGCCTTGAATTTGTCCAAAAGAGGGGCCCAATCTCTGTTATAAGCCAGATTGCGAAAGATGGGAAGACCCAAGTAAATGAAGGATGACCAGCTGATGGTAGCAGTGAAACCCAGAGTTCTGGAGATGGTAGAAAGGGTGAGAGCAGAAATATTCCAGCAGAAAGCTTTACATTTGCCTTTGTTAAGACTGCTTCCTGAAGCTTCACTAAAATCATCTAGAACCTCCTTAAACCTTAAGGCAGAACTAACTGAAGCAGCTCCCAACAGAAGAGTGTCGTCTGCAAAAAGAGTGTGATTTACATTTTTCACCCCTCTGGCTATATTAATCCCCAAGATCTCCTGTTCTGCCAATTTCTGATCAAGGAAGAAACTTAAGGTAGAGACTTGGAGAACGAAAAGCAGCGGAGAGAGGGGGCAGCCTTGCCTGAGCCCTCTTGAAGCTTTGAAGAAGCCAGCTGCTCTCCCATTCACCAAGGGGGCGATCCATGGGTCAGCAATACTTGCTCAAATCCAATTTACAAACCCCAGTCCAAAGCCAAACTTTTTCAAAACTTCCCAAAGGAAACTTTGCCTGACACGATCGAAGGCATTTGCCAGGTCTAATTTAATCACCATACCCTTCTCTTTGCGAAGTTGACTCGAATGGATCGCCTCTTGTACCAGGATGTAATTGTCGACAATCTGTCTCCCCTGAACAAATCCACCTTGATTCTCAGGTATGATCGCTGGAAGGATGCCTTTTAGCCTATTTGCGATTACCTTTGTGATTAATTTGTATCCAATGTTGCAAAGAGAGATTGGGCGGAACCGGTTGAAATATTTTGCACCCTTTTCCTTGGGGATAAGGGCGAGAAAGGCAGAGTTGGTGCTGCCCCCGATTTTTTGACAATTTTGTGATTTCAGGATCATCTTGAAGAGATCTTTCTCCACAATCTGCCAGCATGTTTGGAGGAATCTGGACATGAAGCCATCCAGGCCTGGGGCTTTGTCAGGCTCCATACTGGCTAGAGCATCCTTTATTTCTTGGATGGAAATCTTCTCTTCGAGCTGCTTGTTAATAAGAGGGGAGATCCTTGGAGGTATCACCTCCAGAAATTTGGAATTTGGATCAGTCTCACCCTCTTCTTTATACAAGTTTTTGAAGTGATTGTAGGCTGCATTCTTTATGCTCTCAAAGTCTTTGTGGATCAAATTTCCATCATTGATTTCTGCTATGGAATTAAAGCTTTTTCTTGCTTGAGCTTGTTTATGAAAGAAGGCAGAATTTCTATATCCCGCTTTAAGCCATAGACTCCTAGATTTTTGTCTCCAATGCTCTTCCTCTGATAGGTAGGCTTTGTGATAGATTTGTTGAAGCTCTGCCTCCTTGTCTAAAACTTCTTTGGTGATATCTACATCCTCACTTTGGGCTTGATGATGTGTAAGATTATCTTGGGCCTGCTTTCTTTCTTTTGCAGGAGTGGGAAGGCCTTTGGCCCATGTTTTGAGGGCAGCTTTCAATCTTCTTAGTTTTTCTTCCCATATGAAGAAGGGAGAACCCTTCACTAGAAATTTCCAACTGTCCTGAACCACATTCAAGAACTCAGGCTCCTTAACCCAAAGAGCATTGAACCTGAATGGGATGGGACCGAGATCCTTGTGGCCTGACAACTCTAACAAAATGGGCTTATGATCTGAGACACTACATGGGAGGATGTGCAATCTGGATTCTAAACCTAGCAAAAGAAAGGAAATCTGCACCAAACATCTATCAAGTCTAGCAGCAATATGACCAGGGCCTATTCTCTTATTGGTCCAGGTGTACTTACCGTTATCTGGAGGGATATCAAGCAGATCCCAGTCATGCATGAGATCTTCCACCCACTCCCTTGCTGGGTCCCTTACGATTGTGCCTCCTCGCTTTTCATCCGAGCGTAGAGTGAGATTTAGGTCCCCTGCAATAATGATGTTTCCCAGGTTCTCGGTCTCTGCCAGCTGTCTAATGGAGTCCCAGCACTCCCTTTTCTCCCCTATGTTATTAGGAACGTAGACATTGAACAGGCAGATAGTCTCCCTTGTTTCTACTGAATGTAACTTCAAGAACAACCAATGGCTATTGTGTGCCTCCATGACCAGTCTGAACTTGAGAGGGTTCCAGAGAGAGCCCAATCCCCCAGAGGCTCCCCTTGATGGCACTGCTAGTCCACTACTTCCCTTCCAGAGCTTTTTGCTGATTTGGAGAAACTCATTTTCCTCCATTTTGGTCTCCTGGATCAAAAGAATGTCCGGGGTTTCTCTTCTAATAAGACTTCTCACTGCTTCTTCTTTTACTTTACTCCCCATTCCTCTGCAGTTCCAGGAGATGGTCTTCATCATTTATTTCTTTGGTGTGGGGCTCCCCTGGAGCCATGAGCTTGATTTTTAGCTGTCTTCGGATTCTTGCCAAGGAGTTTTTCCAGCATAGGCTGACTACCCTGCAGCTTGTCTTTGTAGGTTTCCTGATCTCTCTTTTCTCTTGCAGATTTTCGGCCCCTTGCAGATCTTCTAACCGACGTCTGTGTTTCTCCGATTTCTCCATCTTCCTCGGATTCCTCTGAGTCCTGTTCCTCCTCGGAGGCTTCTGTTTGCTTTTCCTTGTCCCTTGCCATGATACTCTCTTCGGGTCTTATTCCTGCTGAGTTCGATTTTTCTGCTGGTTTGACAGGCCTCTCCTCTTCCCTGGGAATTTCTTCTGCAGAGCTTAGGGTCTCGAACCTATTTTCTTGACTTCTTGACGAGGATACATTTTGGGCAGCGGCAGGGAGAGATCCTTGAGCCCCGGATTTCTTGTGGTTTATCTTTGATCTCTTAACTTGGTTCCATCCTTCATCCTTCCCTTTTTCTGTTTCACCTTTGTTCGGTCATCCTCTAGCAAAATGGCCGTAGATGTGGCATTTGCGACATTTGAAAGGGAGATGCTCGTAATCCAGCACTTGAACATGCGTCCAGTTGCCAACCTTTAGTTTGATGGCCTCGGGAAGACCCACCTCTAAATCTACCTCGACACAGATCCGGGCGCAATCATATTGGTCGTTGTTGTTGGCTCTGTCTATGAACTTGCCCAATGTGTTGCCAATATGTTTAAGGGAATCCCAGTTCCAACAGTGAACCGGTAGATTAGGAAGCCGAACCCAAACAGGGACAACCGATGGCACATCCACAGCCGGATCAAAGTCTGGAGTCCATTTGTTGAGGTAGAGACCTTGTGGTCCCATGAAATAGGGCCCATTCCTGAAGATCAGGTCTTTATCCTCCTTAGTATTGAATTCAAACAGGAAGTAGCCTCTTCCAAGAAAATATGAGGTGACTTTATTCTTGATCAGCGGAATCCAATTCTTAACAACCCAGTTTTCCGTTGATTTAGGAGAGGGCCATAGGCCCGTGAATTGACCCACTAGGGCGCGATCAGTTAGAGACAAGGCAACCTGGATCGGTCCCTCAAGAGGTAGGGTTACCTCCGGAACATCATCGAGCTTTTTAACAAACTTAGAGGCATCTGATTTCTTCTTCTTGGGCAACGAGGCGATCAAGGAAGAGAAGGCGGCTGAGGCATCCGGAGGAGGAGACTGAGAGGGCCCTAGAGGCGATCCTTGTGTCTCCATAGTCAGCAGAAAGGATCAGCAGCACACCCGACTTGCTCCAGTCAAGAGGCGAGGCATCGCCAAGATCGGGCAACATAAAGAGAATCGAGTCAGATCTGAGGAGTAGCACAGGATCTGGGCAACAGATCAGTGCAGAGGGCGCAGCTCTGGAGGGGCCAGAAACGAGATCTGGAAGGTGGATCCGATCAGATCCAGCCAGGACCGGGGGTCCCAGAGGCCGAGAGGGCCGAAGCAGCAGAAGAGGAGGCCATGGGGGCAGCGCCCAAACTCGGGCTGCGCAGGGCCAGCAGGCGCGATCTCACCAGCGATTCTTTTCAACAATCAACCTACGATATTCGGCGATATTGTCAACATTGGTTTCTGCCATTAATGATGCCCCCAAAGGATACAAGAGCCCTAGGTATGACAAAGCCAGAACCGTGGGACTTGATCATGAAAAAGCTAAAATAAATAATTCTTTGGCTAGAATGACAAATTCTTGGAATGAGAATGGGGTGTCCATTGTATCTAATGGATGGACCAATGTAAAAGGAAAGCCATTGATAAGTGTTATGGTTGTGTCGGTTTGTGGTGCAATATTCCTTTCAGCATATGATTATTCAGACAAATTCAAGACCGGCATTAACATTGCAGAACCATTACTTGAAACAATTGAAAGTATTGGGTCATACAATGTCATCCAAGTCATCACTGATAATGCTACTAACTGTAAGGCAGCAGGAGAAATTATTGAGGATAAATACCCCAACATATTTTGGTCTAGGTGTTTGGTTCACACAATGAACCTTTTGATGCATGATATCATTAAAAACAAACAACCTCAATTCAAATGGCTTGGTGATTTGTACAAGAGAGGTAAAAAAATGATAAGATTTATTACAAATTATAGCAATACCCATGGGCTTTTCCGTACTCACTCCAAATTGGAGTTGTTGAAGATAGCAAAGACTAGATTTGCTAGCTATTACCTCACCGTCAGGCACCTTTTGAAGGTAAGAGAGTCATTGGTAGCAATGGTATCAAGCCCACACTGGCAGGTATTAAAGGACAGGGCAACAACAATAGTTGACAGGCAAGGTTTTGAACATGTGGAGGAGACCGCCCTTGATCCTTTGTTTTGGGCACGTGTGAGGGAAATTTTGAATTTCACCAAGCCCATTTATCACATGATTCGTTTTTCATATACAGATAAATTAGTGATTGGGAAGGTTTATGAACAAATGGATAGCATGTTGGGGCAAATAAAATATGTTGTTAAGGATAATGATCCCAACTTGTATGCAATGATTTACAACTGTGTGTGTGCATGGTGGAATAAATTCAATGTTCCACTACATGCCTTGGCATATATCCTTATGCCAAAATACTACTCTCCATTTTGGTTGGGCCAACCTGCACCTGGAGGTAACGTTGGGATCAAACCTCACACAGATCCAGAGGTACAAGAGGGGTACATGAAGGCATTAGACAAGTTGGTCCCCGACAGGGAGGAGTGTACTAGATTAGGCCTTGAATTAGGCAAATACTTCAGTTGCACTGGTAACTTTGGTTCTTTCCATGCAATGGAGGACAGAGACAGATGTGATGCTCTCAAATGGTGGGAAGCATATGGCAACATGGGACTTTTGCCAAAGTTGGCAAAAAAATTTCTCTCACAAGTTGTGAATACTTCTTCTGTAGAGAGGTGTTGGAGCACCTACAACTTCATACGTAATGTGAGAAGAAACAGGCTGAATGAAAATCGAGCTGAAAGCTTGGTTTATGTGCATTACAACTTGAGGTTGTTGAGTCATTACTATGATTAGGCATATGAAGATCAATCATATAAAGTTTTGGACAACAACCCAGAGGATGATAATTTGGAGGATGACACTGTACATATGAAAGAATTGGAAGCAGAACTTTTGAGGGATGATGATGAAGCATCAACAGCCATGCCACTGCCACACACAGGGCCAGTCCCACCATCCAGTAGCAGTGCGGGTGCCAGTGCCAGTGCTCGATATCCAACTATTGTTCCTTTGCAGATTCAACCTCCACCTACATCCTCACGTTGCCCTCCGCCTTCTAGTCATGGTCGTGGTACTCCTGAGAGTACTAGAAGACCACCATTGCCTCGTGGTTCTAAAAAATTAGACATTTATCGTGGGCATGGCAAGGGGCCAGCCAATAGATAAAATAGATTTGTTGTTTACTAGTCTTTTCTATTTTCTAGTAGTTTTTAACTTTTATAATTGTTGAATAGTTGAAACTTGACTCTTTCATATTTAATGACAATTTAAGTTTGAAGTTTGAATTTGAAAGGTGAAACTTTGAAGTTGGCATTTATAAGTTTATAAGTCATTATGAATTATGAATATGATGCTTCATGAAAGTTATATGGTGATCAATGAATCAATGATGATAAATGTTATATATCAATGATGATAAATGCTATATATTGAATTTTGAAATCAATGAATCAATGATGATAAATGATATATATCAATGATGATAAATGTTATATATCAATGATGATAAATGTTATATATTGAATTTTGAATGCTTGAAACCTTCATATTGATGATTCGCGAGACTCAAGAGTCAATATGTTGTATGTTTCCAACTTGTGGGCGTGGTTGATGAAGATTATAACTTCTAGATGATTGATGTTATATGATTCAATCTATGTTTTTTGTGTTTTTTTTATGTCTAATTCATCATTTTACATGCTTTTGTTGACATATATGCATCAAAATATAAAAATATATATATTTAAAAAAAAAAAAAAACCACTCCCCGAAACGCTCCAGACTGGGAGCTTTTGAAAACGGCACTTCCGCTCCCGCTCCCCGCTTTCGCTCCCGCTCCCAAGTAACCATGCTTTAACCATGATGACTTTATATTTTTCAATACTCCCATCATATCAATTCTTAATCTTGTATATCCATTTCGAAGTCACAACAAACTTTCCCTTAGGTCTTGGAACGACATCCCATACATCATTCTTCATAATAGATTAATAGTCTTCGACCATGGTATCCTTCCAACCCTGCTCTTTCTCTACGTCTTCAAAAGTGGGAGGTTTAGCCTGTATGATGGAGATCATAGCAACAATGTATCCCTGGTATCGACATGGATTCTAACTTTCTATAAAGGTACCTCTAGTAACAACATGTCTCTCAACATCCTATAATGTATCACAAAGCCACAATAGTCTCTTCCTAGTAGGGGGATCACATGGAGGTGAATACGAGGGGTCCATAGGCTCCATGGGATCATCGAAAATATCCTTCTTGGATTTTGACACAAAATAACATTCTAGTAAGTCCATGTCATCATCCTTCTTCTCAATAGGAGGAGGTGGAGGGAGGTCCCTTGGTTTTACAAGGGAAACATCTTCATCAAAATTTACATCCCTGCTAAACTCTCCTTTGACCAAGCAACCATTTTGAGAAAGCTTTAGAATTGTCACAATACCCAACAAACTTACCTTTCTTCCTAGTTGCCTCCAACTTGTTCCTCTTGTTGTTCGACACAAGAAAGTACAAGTGGTAGCCAAATATCCTTAGATGACCAATATTGGGCTTGACACCTGTAAACACTTCTTCGGGAGTTTTGTTACCTAGGGCTTAATGAGGCACCTTATTTTGAACAAAGACCATTGTATTCATGGATTCTCTCCAAAGTAACTTTTACATCTTTTGATCATGTAACATGGCTCAGGCATCTTCCATGATGGACTCGTTCTTTCTTTCATCCACAACATTCCACTCGGGATTGTATGGTACAATAAACACTGTTACCGATGAAATAGGTAACCTGACCTCAAAACGGGAACTCTAGCCCAAAAAGACTCAAAAAACATGAAAAAACACCCCCAAAATAAAAAAAGTGTATTACAGAACGCACTTGGTTTTTTTTTAAGGTCAAATTTCAACATTTTATAAAATTATGCTAAAAACAAAATTGTTTCTTGAAAAAAGGATTGAAAAAACACCCTCAAAACAAAACCAGTTGATACCGGAATAACAAAAAAAAAAAAATTGTGTCATATTTTTAACATTTTTAAAAATAGAAATAACATTTTTTTAATTTTTAAAATTCAAACATAAAAAAAAAAACCTAAAATTTAAGAAAAAAATAAATTTAAAAAATAAAAACATTTTAAAGCTTAAAATTTAAAAATATATAGGAATAAAAAAATAAAAATAAAAACAAAATAAAAATTTTAATTCAAACATTAAAAAAACCTAAAATTTAAGGAAAAAAAATAAAAAATAAAAACAAAATTTAAAGATAAAATATCAAAATATATAGAAAAAAAAAAAAAAAAAAACAAAATAAAAAAAAACAAGTTAAAAACAGAAAGAAATTATAAAAAATGAAATATAGAAATTAAATTTAAAAAAGAAAAAGAATTTTTTTATTAAAAAAAAAAAAACAAAAAATTTAAAGAAATATATTATATTTAAATAAATTAAAAAAAAAATATTAAATTGAAAGTAAAAAAAATAAAATTTAATTAAAAATAAAAAATGAAAAATAAAATACAATAAAAATATTAAATTTAAAAAAATATATATATTAAAAAAACAAATAAATTTTAAGAAATAAATTAAATTTAAATTATAAAAAATAATATATATATATATATATATATATATATATATATATATATATATATATATATATATACATATATATACACGAACTTAAATTAAAAATATATATATTAGATATTATTAAATTTAAAAAAGAAAAATATTAAATTTTAATAAATAAATGAATTAACAAATAAATTTTGAAATAAAAAATAAATTTTAAATATAAAGAAAAGAAAAGAAAAAAAACATTGTTAAAATAAAAAGTTAAAAAACTTTAAAAATAAATTAAAAATGAAAAATTGAAAAAAATATATTAAATAAAAAATAAAATAAAAAATAAATTAATTTGAAAATATTAAGTTTAATTTAAAAATAAAAATAAAAAATCTAATTTTAAATACACAATTTTAATTGAAAAAAAAAATGTAATATATATATATATATATATATATATATATATATATATATATATATATAATTCAAATAAATTAAAAAAAAAAATACAAAATTTATTAAATTTTTAAAAATTAAATGAAAAAACTAAACATAAAATTTAATAAATATATATATATATATATGAAAATTAAAAAAAAAAAATCAATTAAAAAAAAATACAAAAAAAAAACAAAATTTAATAAAAAATATTAACAAAATTTAGAAAAATAAAAATAAAAAATAAATAAATAAAAGATAAAAAATAAAAAAATTAATTTCAAATATAAAAATTAAATTAAAAAAAAAAAAAATTTAAATTTTTTGAATTAAAAAATAAATAAATAATCAAATTAAAAATATATATATATATTATTAAAAAAAAAAGGGGAATTTTTTTATTGTGGTGGCGCCGCCAATCGGCCTCCCGCCCAGGTGGCGGCGAAGGTCGGGGGCTGGGCGGGCGGGGGGCTGCTGCCAATTGGCCGGCCTCCGCCGCCACCTGGGCGAAAGGGCGATTGGCAGTGCCACCACGATCAAAAAATTCTCCCTCTTTTCTTTTCTTTTTTAATTCAAAAAATTTAATTTTTTATTTATTTTTATTTTTATTATTATTATTATTTTTAATTTTTATTTTTATTTTTATTTTTATTTTTTATTTTTATTTTTATTTTTATGTATTTTAATTTTAATTTTTTTAATTTAATTTGTTTTAATTTTTTTTTTTTTAATTTTTTTTTAAAATTTAATATTTTAGATTAATTATTTTTTAAAATTTAAAATTTATTTATTAAATTTTAATTTTATTTATTTATTTATTTTAAATCTTTTAGTTTATTTAGTTTTTTATTTTTTAAATTTATAATTTGTTTCATTTAAAAAAAAAAAAAACGGTAAATTTATGGATATTTGTTTTTAAATTATTTGCACGTGAGTTTTTTCATTTTTTTTGTTTTTTCATGATAGTTTTTTTTTTTTAATTTTAATTCTTTTATTTTAATTTTCTTTTTCAATTTTAAAATTTTTATTTTAATTTTTTTAATTTTTAATTTTTTTAATTTGTTTTTTTGTTAATTTTAAAATTTGTATTTTATTATTATTATTATTATTATTATTATTTTATTTAAATTTTTAAATTTAATTTTTTTTTTTTGTATTTTAGTTTTTTTATCTAAATTTTAATTTTGTAATTTAAATTATTTTTAAATTATATATATATATATATATATATATATATATATTTATTTATTTATTTAATTATGTGGTTTTTTTTAATAACTTAGAAAAAAATGTTTTTGATGGTTTTTTTTCTTTAAATTATGTGTTTTTTTTTCAAATTTTGTCATTTCTTTTGATATAATTTTCGAATATTTTTGTTTTTATTTATTTATTTATTTATTTTTGTTTAAATATTTTTATTTATTTTTTTATTTTTTTATTTTTTTTATTTTTTTTTAATATCTAAGTTTTGTGTTTTATTACCAGCATGAAAATCACTACTCTAAAAAAAAAAAGGTTGATGTTGCATCAATACATTTCAAAATTAGCATGAAAATCACCGCTCTAAAAAAAAAAAAGTTGATGCTGCATCAATACGTTTCAAAATTAGCATGAAAATCACTAACATTTTAAAACAAATATTCCTACTTCATAAATAAAAATATTAGAGTGTCAAAAATGTGCACAAAAAAAAGGGGTGATTCTGCATCACCACTTTTCAAAATCGGGTGCTTTTTATGCTACCAAAAAAAAGTAGGTAACAATGTGGTTACCTATTTCATTGGTAACAGTGTTAATAGTCTCTTTCTCGATTCCAACATCCTAGCAAAAGACAACGAACTCATTTGAGGTATATTCTCCACCATTGTCGAACCTGGAAACTTTGAATCTATTCCCTATTAGATTCTCTACAGTGCCTTTAAG
>JAXQQM020059272.1:0-42856 GCA_034641835.2 Pinus albicaulis | reverse complement strand
GTCTATTACCTGCAACCATATGACATGACTTCAAAGCATCCAATTTCAGCATATAAAAATATACATACCTCATACCTTTATCATTTAAGTCACCTTGTAGCAGTTTTACTAGAGTGAAGAGCTTCATTCCCTTGACCTGCTTTATTCATATGTCATCACATCCCAGAATTATGTTTCCATGATGACCCTTGATCTTGATGACTTCCTTCCATTTGTTATCAGAGAGGTTTTCCCCGGAGCTGCTACACCAAGAGCTCCTACCATGCTTCTATCATGATGCTATAATATACATTGCTTCCTAACATACTATTTTACAACCAACAAAAGTCACTTAAGGAGAAGATGATCCTAATCATAGTTGAGATCCCTCACTTCTTTCTTAGATTTCTTTGCATCAGGTTCTTCTCTTATATCTAAGACATGGGCTTCTTCCTTTTCCCTCTTGTCCTTTCAAAATTTAGGACAATCTCGTTTATATGCCCAAGATCATTACATCAAAAGCATCCTGTTTTGTCCACATTTCTCTTCTTATTCTAAGGACCAAATTTACCGAATCTTCCTTCTTCCTGAACATGGCGGTAACGGTTTGATTATTTTCTCTTGATTCTTCTTTCAATCTTGATTCTTATATCTTACCTAGACTTTGGAATGGCATGGCTTCTTTTCTCCCATCTAAGCTGGAAGTGGAACCTCTCCATTTTCCATTTTGTAAAATAGTGAGTATTTCTCTATCGAACATTACTTCTCCCAACTTCAGTAGTTGTTCTCGTATTGCGAAAATCTCCATCAGATATGGAATTATTCCTTCTTGAAAATTCTCAATTTGTATAGTTTTTGTCTCAGGGATAATGTTTCCTTTGTAGAACCTTCCGAGAACAGTTCCACCAATTTATCATATATTTCTTTTGAGGATTCTAGCATTGATACATAGGGAATGAGAGAGTCTTTTATGGATTCTATAAGAATCCTTCAAGCTGTTATGTCTCCCTGCATGTATTTGATATATGCTAGAATGTCTTCTTTTGGAGGTTGAATTGTATATCCTTCTATAAAGCCCATAACTTCATTTTCAATTAGCTTCAAATTTGTCCTTTTCTTCCATGCATTGAAGTTTGATAACCCAACCAATTTGCTGGTCATTTTGACAGATTTAGATAAAGTCATAGATACTTACTTGAGTGAGTGACTTTCTCCTTCAGCAGCTTCCTTGATGATGACGAAGAGGTTAGGAACTTCTATGAAAAACAATCTTCAATGTAGGTGATCTTGGATGCTTGATGGTAAAGGATGTCTTCAAAAGATGATGTCCCGTCCTACCACTGTCTTGAATGTAAATCTTTGATGGCAAAGATTATTTTCTTAAAAAGATGATCCTTTGAAGATCTTGAGAGCCTTCCTTGAAAATTGATTTGACTCTTCACCCAAACTTTGATTTTGCTTCCTGGAGTGTCTCTTTGTCAGGCAGCCCTTGAGTTCAGCACCTTACCTCTGATACCATGTTGAGAATTTGGAGGGCTAGTGATTAATTCAAAATTCTCTTCTTGACAATTACTTGTGAGATTACTTGGGTTACTTATGTCTTCCCTTTGGTAGCTTATTAAATCTTTCATCAAGTCAATTATCAAAAGACACAGGACACAAGAATTAGGCTCCTAGAGCCAGGGCAAAACCTCTCCCTCTTGGAGAGGAAAACCCACGAGAAATTCTTCTTATAGATTTCAGATGACAAGTACCATGACCCAGACTTAGACCCTTGACCTATTTATGCATCCAATACCTTGTCCTTACTTCTTTGATGTCCTTCAATGCTGGTCCTTCTTCTCTTCCCCAAGTTGCACTGTTCGGCACTAGTTTTCCTTTGAACCTTTAGTTGATATATATAAGTTGTAATGAGAAAGTAAATCACAGATTTACTTTTACTTTCCTTCATTCTTCTGCTTTGCAATAACTTCTTCTCTTTATAGACCACTATCTCAATGAACTTGAGTTGGATGTCAATATCATGATTTATCAACAACTTCGCTTTAGAATATTCTGCAAGCTATCTTTGAACATATCCGCACTTGAATACTTCTCTTATACTTGGACAATTCTGCACATCAAAATGATCGCATGTTCATGCTTATACACTTAGACAGATCTCCACTTCAAGATGCTCATGTACAAGCACATAGACAGGTTCACACTTCAGGAATGTGTTCTAGCTTCTGGATGATCTGAACAGTAGCACCTTATGATCCGCACTGCAGCACTGTTGTATATAATGTAAACAATTCAAACTTCGCACTGAAAGCCCATCCAATAAATCCGCACTGAACCTTACCACAGGAATCTGCAAATTGTTTCAGAGATAACCTGAAACATATCAAAATTCCGCACTTAAGCTTGTTGCACTTTGCACTGCATTTCCTGCACTTCACACTACAGTTTGCACTGCACTTAAAGATAGCCCGCACTTCAAATGCAAAGATGATCAGAAATTTTGTATTTTCTGTGAAGGCTACAGGGGTATATATAGTTGTTTGCCCTGTATATAAGCCGACCTGACTTGGTGAACCAGTGTGACTATCTCGGAACCAACATGACTGTTATGAGGCCGACTTCTAATACATCATTTAATCTTACCTTCCAGCATTTGAGTGAGGGTTGATAGAGCCATTCTTCTGCGGTTTCTAGGACTAGGTCTTGGAGCATTCTTTGAGACTAGATCCTTCATATATATAGCACTTAATTACATTTATACTTAGAAGACAAAATCCTAGATAGACATCAAGAAGTAGTCTATTAGCCCATAATAATTTCTTGCTCATGAAACCCATGAAGCAAGTTCAAAATACATTTTATTATCTTTGTCTTCTACTTTTCATAAATCAATAATTACATAATCAATATGAAGACCGGCCTACTTACAGTTTTCAACACTCCGTTTTAACTAGCAAGGTATTCATACTTCTTGTATCTCTGCAATAGCACCCAACTTCTTCTTTGTAAAAGCACCAAACTTCTTCTCTCTGAATTTGATCTCAAACAATAACTTTTCTATAATTCCAAAATCTTCTTGCCAATAAGGTGATCTTCTTTTGCCATAGCTCTGATACCATGTTGAGAATTTGTAGGACTTGAAAGTAATACAAAAATTATCTTCTTGATAATTACTTGTGATCTTGTTTATGTATATTCTTCTTTAATCTTTCATCAAGTCAATTATCAAATTACTCAGTCAAATGTGTAGAGACATAATTATTTTCACTTGCAACTGAATTTCTTGACAAGTAGTTAGGAAGGTAAATCTATGATTTACCTTCCTTACTTTCTACCATTTGTAGATCACTATCTTGACTTTGACAAACTCAGCTGCACCAATTCTGTACCTTATTTCATCTATCCGCACATTGTACATTCAGTCATTTCCCCAATTTGTACTCCTTTGTTTCTTCCGCAATTTGTAGCCTTCAGCCACTTCCGCAGTCTATACCTTCAGTTCCTTCCGCAATTTATACTCTTCAGTTACTTCTATTTCAGGTGAATCCACATTCCTTTTAACTGTTGTACAACCTCAGACAGATCCGCAGAAATCCGTGTCTTTACCGCAACATATGTAGGGGTATAAATAGTTGTTCCAGCCAGATATTAAGCCGACCTTTCAGCCATCATGTAGGCCGACTTCAACACTGTTTGTAGGCCAACTTCATTACAACAAAATAGGCTTATCTTCAACATTGAATATGGGCAGTCTTGAACGCCATTCTTCTCCAATGTCTTGGAGGATATTCTTCAGACTAAACACACCATTTACATGACTCTTAATTATACTTATGTTCCTAATAGATATCAAGAAGAAGTCTATAGACCTATACTAAAAAACTTGCTCAAGAAACCCATGAAGCAAGTAAACCAAAAATACATTATATTATTTTTGACTTCTTCTTTACATAAGTACATAATTACATAGTCATCATGAAGACCGACCTAGTTACACTTTTCAACAGGGCCCCTGCTCTTCCTTTGTTCCTTGGACCACCAAAGTTTTTCTTCTTACAACGAGCAGTGAAGGCAGCATTTCCTTCATTTTTATATTCCTTCATTCTTGACTCTTCTTGTATGCATCTCGACAGTACTTCGTCAAAATCAGGAATGACATTGTTATTGAGAATGGTAGTGTTGAATACATGCCATTTGGATGAGAGTCCTCCAAATGTGGCGAGAACCATCTCTCAATCAGCTATTGTCTCCCCAATAGCCAGGAGATTATTTTTTATTTCGATCAGCTTCAGAAAATATGATTGGACAGATTCATCTCTGCCTTTCTTCAGATTCTTCAATTGGTTCTTGAAGAATAGGACTTGATTCGCATTGTTGGCCTTGAACATGTTGACCAACTTATCACACATCTCCTTGGATGTGCCCAGCTCAGGGATGTAGGCAACCAAACTCTTATGAATTCAGTCCCTGGTCATTAGCTTTCCTTTGATTTCCCACTTCTTGTACTTTGTTTTGGCGGCAGCAATTGCAGTGGATGGAGGTTCTTGGATTTTACCCTGCACATAGTCCATGAAATCTTGGTATTCCAAATTAAGATCCAGTGTCATCTTCCAGGGATGGAAGTCTTCCTTCCCAGTCAATTTGTCATCAGCTTCAAAGCCATTGTAGTTTGAGGAACCCATGCTCTTATTCGGTGATTGCTACAAACTTGGACTTTGTCTTCACCTCAGCTCTGATACCATGTAAATTTTTGTACATTTTCTATGCTTGATGCAACTTAACTTTTTATCCCCAATATCAGTCAGTAATCACATAAAAAAGAAAGTAAAATGCAGATAGAACATACCAGTAGATCGACAGAAGACAAGCCAAAAATATATGTGTGTTGGTGCATTACGGCAGTCAACAAGATGCTTCAACCAGCAAAGTCTCAATATGGTCAGCCAACCAGAAGTGTCACACAACCCTCTTAGACAGCTATACTAGTCAACCCAAAGTCAACCAAAGTCAAGGTTGTCCCAGTCAACGGTCAATGCAAACAGTAGCAGCAACAAAGTCAATGCAGCCAAGTCAAAGTCAACGTCCAGCCTCAAGATTTGTGCCAAAAAATGTGGATTGAAGAAATCAAAGTTTTGGGAGAGTTTCGGGTCAATTTGACCAAGCGTTGACCAAAGTTAACGCTGGTCAATTTCTGTGCTGGAAACCCAAGACAATCTGAAACCCTAGCTGCTGCTTTTTCCAACATGTGAGTGATGAGGACACTCCAATAGATGATCGAACCAATAAGATGAGGAGAGAGGATGTGATGTGATGGATGAGTGAAAATGACCTCCACCATTGACCTATTTATATCCATCAATGAGGGTGTGTGACACAACTGCTGGGGCTTCAGGCCGACTTGCACATATTTTGAATAAATTCAAAATAATTGGTCTGCTCATCGGATCAAGATGATCTTTAGATCGATCTTGCACCTCTCTGAAATAGGAACCCAATAAAAATATTGGCATCTTCGCATCACAACATGGAGTTTGGACCTAGTTGTCCAAAATTAACAATTCTCTTCTCTTGATTCTTCTATCTTACCTAGACTTTGGAATGGCATGGCTTCTTCTCTCCCATCTATGCTGGAAGTGGAACCTCTCCATTCTTTCGATAAGACGTTTTGTACCATAGTGAGTATTTCTCAATCAGACATTACTTCTCCCAACTTCAGCAGTTGTTCTCGTATTGCGAAAATTTCCATCAAATATGGAATTATTCCTTCCTTTGACATTCTCAATTTGTATAGTTTTTGTCTTAGGGATAATATTTCCTTTGTAGAACCTTTCGAGAACAGTTCCACCAATTTATCATATATTTCTTTTGAGGATTCTAGCTTGGATACATAGGGAATGAGAGAGTCTTTTATGGATTATATAAGAATCCTTTGGGCTCGTATGTCGTATGTCTCCCTGCATGTATTTGATATATGCTAGAATGTCTTCTTTTGGAGGTTGAATTGTAGATTCTTCTATGAAGCCCATAACTTCATTTTCAATTAGCTTCAGATCTATCCTTTTCTTCCATGCATTGAAGCTTGATAACCCAACCAATTTGTTGCTCTCTATACAATAAGTCATTTTGACAAATTTAGATAAAGTCATAGATACTTACTTAAGTGAGTGACTTTCTCCTTCAGCAGCTTCCTTGATGATGACGAAGAGGTTAGGAACTTCTTCTAAGATAGAAATCTTCAATGTAGGTGAACTTGGATCCTTGATGGTAAAGGATGTCTTCAAAAGATGATGTCCTGTTCTACCATTGTCTTGAATGTAAATCTTTGATGGCAAAGATTATTTTCTTGAAAAGATAATCCTTTGAAGATCTTGAGAGTCTTCCTTTAAAACTGATTTGACTCTTCACCCAAACTTTGATTTTTTGCTTCCTGGAGTGTCTCTTTGTCAAGCAACCCTTGAGTTCAGCACCTTACATCTGATACCATGTTGAGAATTTGGAGGGCTAGTGATTAATTCAAAATTCTCTTCTTGACAATCACTTGTGAGATTACTTAGGTTACTTATGCCTTCTCTTTGTTAGCTTATTAAATCTTTCATCAAGTCAATTATCAAAAGACACGAGACACAAGAATTAGGCTCCTAGAGCCAGGGCAAAACCTCTCCCTCTTAGAGAGGAAAACCCACGAGAAATTCTTCTTATAGATTTCAGATGACAAGTACCATGACCCAGACTTAGACCCTTGACCTATTTATGCATCCAAGACCTTGTCCTTACTTCTTTGATGTCCTTCAATGCTGGTCCTTCTTCTCTTCACCAAGTTGCATTGTTCTGCACTAGTACTTCCCTTGAACCTTCAATTGAATCTTTAGTTGATATATATAAGCTGTAATGAGGAAAGTAAATCATAGATTTACTTTCCTTCTTCTTTTGCTTTCCAATAACTTCTTCTCTTTGTAGACCACTGTCTCAATGAACTTGAGTTGGATGCCAATATCACAATTTATAAACAACTTCACTTTAGAATATTTTGCAAGCTATCTTTGAACAGATCCGCACTTGAATACTTCTCTTATACTTGGACAAGTCCGCACTTCAGAATGATCACATGTTCATGCTTATACCCTTAGATAGCTCCGCACTTCAGGATGCTCATGTTCAAGCATATAGACAGGTTCGCACTTCAGGAATGTGTTGTAGCTTCTGGATGATACGAACAGCAGCACGTTGTGATCCGCACTGTAGCACTGTTGTATATAATGTAAACACTTCAAACTTCGCACTGAAAGCCCATCCAATAAACCGGCACTGAACTTTACCACAGGAATCTGCAAATTGTTTCAGAGATGACCTGAAACATATCATAATTCCGCACTGAAGCTTGTTATACTTCGCACTACAACTACTCCACTTCGCACTGCACTTAAAGATAGCCCGCACTTCAGATGAAAAGATGATTTGAAATTTTGTGTTTTCTGCGAAGGCTATAGGGGTATATATAGTTGTTTGCCCTATATATAAGCCGACTTGACTTGGTGAACCGGTGGGACTATTTGGGAGCCAACATGACAATTACGAGGCCGACTTCTAATACATCATTTAATCTTACCTTCCAGCATTTGAGTGAGAGTTGATAGAGCCATTCTTCCACGGTTTCTAGGACTAGGTCTTGGAGCATTCTTTGAGACTAGATCCTTCATATATATAGCACTTAATTACATTTATACTTAGAAGACAAAATCCTAGATAAACATCAAGAAGTCTATTAACCTATAATAATTTCTTGCTCATGAAACCCATGAAGCAAGTACAAAATACATTTTGTTATCTTTGTCTTCTACTTTACATAAATCAATAATTACATAGTCAATATGAATACTGACCTAATTACACTTTCCAACACTAGTTGACAAGATTGTTAGTTGTTAGGAGTCGTCGCAGCTCATAAAGGTTGTAACCATCGATCAAAAAAGAAAAGGGAGTTATGCAGGGCTAAAAAAGTCAAGTTGCAAAGGAACAAAGGCGCTGACAATTGCTTGTAGCAACCCACTGTGCCACACAAAGGAGCCATCAACTCTATAAAAAAATTACAATCACACAGGGGTACAGGTAGCGAGAGGCGCAACCAAAGGAAAAAATGTGGGTGTGGATGTCTCGTTGACAACTACTTGTAGAAACCAATTGTACCACACAAAGGAGCCATCAACTCTAAAAAAAATTACAATCACACAGGGGTACGGGTAACAAGAGGCGCAACCAAAGGACAAAATGTGGGTGTGGATGTCAAGAAGAGACATGCAATCAGTGGTCGTTGTAGTCGTACTAAGCTGCAGCAAAGGAATCATGCACAGGAATGTTTTAAGGACTCAAAGACAGCCAATTCGAGAACATACGAGTTGTACGATATTACATTTGTTGTACACGGCTACCAGAGCCAAGTAAAAGGTGGTCATACCATTGGATCATGCAAGGTACAGTGGTAGTGAAGTATTGCAGCAATTGTAGCAACCTAGGGTACAAAGGACGGTGTCGATAATGATTGGTAGAGGTCACTCCCCAAAGGGAAAGAGAGAGATTGTACCAAACAAAAAATTAAATTTGTGGAACACAAATCCGCAGGAGATCATACTAGATTTGTAAACTAGTAGAATTTATTTTTCTTGAGGGTGCTAAAAGAACTTAGCACAAAACATAAAATTATCAAATCTAGAGATGGCAGCAACCATTTTGAGATTTGAGGATACGTTGGATGGAGCATCTAACTCCCTCCCCTAAAAGGCAAGAGTCGCGTTGTTGTTGAAGGAACATGACCTTTGGGAGTCTGCTAGAAAAGGTTGTTCTTGAAGCGACAAATCTAGCAAATAAGGTGGCTCATGAAAAGAAGAACATTAGAGCCCATAGCATTATCATAGATGCCATAAAGGACCATTGATCTTGCACTTAGCAGAAAAGAAGACAACTAGGGAGATGTTTAAAGCTCTAGTGGACCTATTCCATAGTGATAAAAAGAACCAGAAAATAATCTCGAGAATAGCTTAGATCCATACAGATGTCAAGGTCTAATAACACTACTAGTTATTTCATGAGGATAACCAAGACACAGCATCAACTTGTAGCCATTGGGGAGAAAGTGGAGAACGTAAAGCTCGTAAAGTTCGTAGTGAATGATTTTCCCAAGTCATGGGAACCATTTGTCAAGGGATTTGTGCTCGATAACACCTTCCCAATTGGAAAAAGCTTTGGGATGACTGCATCCAAAAAGAGACTCAGGAGGAGTCTAGAGCCAACACGCAAGGAGATGGAGAAGAGAACCTAGCCCTAGTTACTATGGCCAAGTAGGGCAAAGGGAAGGGTTCTAAGGATGACAATGACAGGGCAATCTCTCAATCAAGAAAAAAGAAGGGCTTGAGCAAGCTCAAGTGCTTCATTTGCCACAAGAATAAGCACTATGCATCACAATGTCTAAAGAAGAAGAGGGATAGTCGCAACAAACAGCAGTAACAGTAGAGGTTTAGCTTGATGAGTTTACAATGAAGATTGAGGACATTTGTCTCTCGTCCATCTACGAGCACCATCACCAAGAGTTGTTGGTACTTGGATAGATGTGCATCATGTCATATGAAAGAGGCGTCAGAGTTATTTGGCAACCTGACAATGAAGAGAGACTCATATTTACACGTGGAGCTTGGTAATAATGACAATATGCAGTCAAAGGTGTTGTAAACATTAAGTTCCATCTAGAGTCAAGAGGGACATTGGAAGCCAAGGACACGATGTTTGTACTAAGACTTAAGAACTTGCTCTTAGTCTCAGTGATTGAGGACAAAGGATATGAGGTCATGTTTGGGAATGGGAAAATGATCATTCATCTAGTGTCTAGCCCAAACACAACAGTGGTTATCGGGGTTAGATAAAGAAATGTATGCAGGATAACAGGAAAACCTATTCAGGCATTGGTACATGACAATGGAAACTTGTGTGAGCTATGGAATAGAAGGATGGAACACTAGCACTACAGGGCATTGCCAATATTAAGGGAGATTGCACTCACTTGGTTAAAAGTTACTTTATTTAGTAAGAGGTCTTGAGTTCAAATCTCTTTCTTTAAGTTACTTCTCAAAAAAGTTCATGCAAACTTAAGTTATTTCATAACTTTATTGTAAAGTGTATTTCATTTGCATAATAAAAATGAATCACTATAAAATAACTTCAATATTCTTCTTCAGTTATTTTTTGCATGTAACTCTCATTTATAAAGTAACTTTAATGCAAAAGTGATTCACACTTTTTTTATAAAAGTGGATCACTTCATAAAGTAATTTATTTGTAAAAGAGTGCTTATAAGCAAAGTTAGTGAGGGAAAAAAAAATTCTCGGCAACATACATAACCATGTGGGACAACTAATACCTACCATGTGGCACTTTGTTACCATTAATGCATTTTTTTTAAATGGTATAACTTTCACATCCAAAATCCATTCTCAACGCCATTTTTATTTGAAGTAGCGTATTTTTTTTAGAGCTTTCCATCTAGACAATTAGTTTTAGCTTTTGAAACCATATCATATGCATAGTTTAATATAGCCACTCCAAATGAACATGGTAAGAAAAGTCATTTTGTTCTTTTCTTGATGTTGAAGGCTACTCCAATTCACCTCCTTTTACAGTAATGTACATACAATATTCTCATCCACGTCCAAGTTGCTTTCAACTTGGTTGCTTGAATCAGTGGCCATGAGATTCTTCTTCGTATTATCTCTCTTTTTGTTCTTCAGGTTAAGCTCTAGATGCAACTTCCAACACTTCTCCTTGGTATGACCATTAATGTTGTATTAATTGTTGGGATCTTTGCATTGGTGTGTGGTGGCAGTCATTTTTTATTTTTCCACTTCTTCTTCCCAACCTTCAAAACATCTTGGTGCTCCTTTTGCTTCAATCCACTTGATTTCTCTTTATTTAGGCCTATATTCTGCAAGTATTGTGCCTGTACACAAGCCTTGTCCACTGATATGGGTTTGAACAACATCACTTGCTTCCACAAGTGGCTATGTAGACCCCCAAATACTTGAGGGGTACATTTGGGTTCTTTGTGGAGATACCCAGCATTATGGCCATCTTTCTAAATAATGTGTTGTACCTCCTATACACTTTAGCCCTACTTCTATTTGAAGTAGTTCCATCGGATCCACCAGTCCTCTACATACCCGATAATTGTGACTTTATCACAGGAGGATCTCCCCCTAACCTCAAGGTCTCTATGTGGCTTTCCCACTAGGTCAGGGCATGACCCTCTATTTCCAATCGCACAAATCAAATCTTCTATTCTTCCTCTATATAATGAAAATTGAAATAAACTTCTAATTGCTACAACCAATGATTCAGTTTCAAAGCGTTAATCTCACCTTGAAACAGCGTGATATCAAACTTCACTTTCATTTTGAACAGGGACTGTGAATGGTTCACAGCACTTTAACTAGGTTGATTTTTTTCTAGTACTTTCTTTAGTTCCTTCTTTGTTTCTTCCTGATCTCTTGATCTCACTTTTGATCATACATGGCATCCTCTCGAATTATGGTGATCAAAATAGGAAGGTCAATTTCTGAGTGGCATAACTTTTGCATATGGACTCCTATTGAGATGATTCTTATATCATTGGAAAGGTCCTTGTGTGTAGAATAGGGAAAAAAGATGTGGGGCTAAAGTAGCAAAGTTTTACCCCCAAAAAACATCGTTTGATGCCACAAAATGCTCCGAGAAGGTTTCATACTCCAATTTTCCAAACTGGGTCTCGCCAGTGAAAATGGTCCTATGAGTTGATTCCTCCACTTTATCCACTTTGAAAGCATGATGATGACAAACAATATAATGATCCAATCTGGAATAACTAAACAATGACTCCTCCCAAATTTCCTTTTGGGTGAAATCATCTCATAAGTCTATTCCAATCAGAAAGCTTATCTTGTGCTAAGATCCCTCTCACAAAGGTAACCCATTGTTTTGAAAAATCACTCAAGGCTATCTTAACAAGTTCATCCTCTGGCATAACTACCCCAACAGCTCGAAGCTCATCTCAAACTTGTTGAATCCTAGTGAGGTTTGATCTCAACATGTTTGATCTATTCATCTTGGTGTGTAATATTCCTAATTAGCACCGCTAATTGGAATATTTCATTTTTTTGTATAGTTTTGCCGCCTATAGTTAAATTAATAAATAAAGTGAGAAAGAGGGGGTCAACTCACTTTAATAAAATAAAGTTTTTCTTAGTAGATGAACGTTGTAACTTAAGGGGAAATCCTTGGGGGTCCACACACACATGAGAGAGGCCTCACGTAGGCTCCTAAGGTAACTGCGCAGGTCAAAGAGGAACTCAAGGACGCAGTTAGGGTTTTGAGGGAGTTAGCACTATAAAAGGTGGGGGTTTCACTCCATTTGGGATTATTGATATGTTGATGATATTGTGAGCTAGACTTCTGTCTACTTGAGCACGCCGGTTGTTTAGTCGGTCTGCAGCACTGTTTAGTGCGAACTGAGTGTCTCCGGTCAGAGATCTCGCCCTTGGCCCCGGGGGACTTCGAGTGCCTGCTTGGGCAAGGTATTCCTTCAGTTTCAGCAGTTGATTTGCAGGAGATTCTTGGTGGACGTTTTGCAGAGGAGCTGATCTCATCTAGTGACTGCGCAGTCCAGGAGGGAGGACGCAGTTCAGGAGAGGGGACGCAGTTGGTATTGGTGCAGTGCTGTTGTGGGAGCTTTTCAGCGTATTTCAGCTTGGAGGGTTTGGTGATTCAGTTGGAGAGTTTTGCAGGGGGATTAGTGGCCCTTTTCCAGCATTTCCCTTGAGCCTCTGCGCTGTGCTTGGGAGAGACAGCGTTTTCCTTGAGGAGGGGTTCAGTGGTGGTTTTTCGGAGGTGGTGCATTTGCTTCGTGGTTTCTGGGTTTTGTCCGGAGCGGTGAGTACAGGCAGCCTTCCGATTTTCAGCTCATTCCGGTGAGGGGATCAGCCCCTAGTTCCAGTGCATTGTAGCAGCAGCTTTCTACGGCAGATTTCTCCAGCAGCTAGGACGCTGTCTCTATTGCAGCCATTTCTTATTCTGAGCGGGTCTTCACTTGCCTTGTGCAAGGATAGGTGCACTCATTCTGATTATCTATTGTACCCATACATGTATTCTCAGAGTTAATAAAATGGCTTGGCGTTCTGGTATTTTTATGTGTACTTGCTCTATTTTCCAGTCCCGGCATTTTTCTATATATTTGCATGCTTGTATTTCTGTGTATTACTGTCTATTTCCCGTTGGGGATATTACAGTGGTATCAGAGCATAGTTCTGGCTCAGCCTGTGGAGCTAGCATTCTATGACGCCCGGGGATAAACCCTACATTGATCAGAGGAGACACAGAGACGTTGAGAGTAGGTGGGAGAACCCCTTCAGAGAGGGGGAACCTGTGACAGATTCCGATCAGGAGCCGCCTGAGACAGATTCAGAGCAGGAGCAGCCTGCGAGGGACGCAGAGCGGCAGGGCCCTATGGCAGACGAGGAGGGTTCGAGGAGATGGGAGACACTCCTCCAACACATGCAGGAGATGACACAGAGACTCACGGCATTAGAGGTCAGGCAGAGGGAACCCCCCAGGGTTTTTCAGATCGGTGAGGGATCGGGTATGTCCCACCACGTGCCAGTGCATGATGCTATCCCCGTCGTGGCATCGCATGCACCCACGCGATCCACTATGCCCACATTCTTAGCAGAGGACGCAGGGGCAGGAGTACAGAGGGGAGCACAGAGGGATATTCCAGCACCCACACGATCCACCATGCCTACCTTCCTAGCAGAGGACGCAGGGGCAGCAGCACAGCGAGAGCTGGAGCCGGGTCAGATGGGTGACCTTTTTGCAGAGTACCAGGCGTACGGGCCAGCATTCCGAGATTCTATCACATTCAGAGACTTTGTCCAGGTCCAGCATGACATTAGACCCCGTGATCATCACAGAGGGCATAGGCACCATCGTGATGACCACCGCGCAGCTAGCCGGTTTCATTTGCCCACGTTTGATGGCTCATCAAACAGTTCAGCAAAGTCTTGGGTGGAGAAGCTGGACATCTATTTCCAGCTTAACCAAATGTCGCAGTCAGAGGCCATTAAGGTGGCAACATTACATCTGGATGGTGAGGCCCAGGACTGGTGGTTTCATGGGATGACGACACTCGGACATTCGACAGTGACGACATATGCCGAGTTTACCAGGAGGGTGATAGAGCGTTTTGACAGGAGGGATCCGGAGCAGCACTTTGTTGAGCTGACAAAGCTCAAACAGACTGGGAGTGTAGAGACTTACATTTCAGATTTCTTGAGGGTCTCGGTGATGGTACCTGATTTATCTGCGGCTCGGATGGTTTACATGTTTGTGGAGGGGTTGTCAGAGCCACTTCGTGGCCTAGTCCGGTCGACTAGACCAGCTACCCTTCAGGATGCCATCAGCAGGACTCGGGATTTACAGGATGTCTTACCCCGGACTCGGACACCTTATCCCCAGAGACAGGCCTTCCAGCCTAAGGGGAAGGACACGAGGATTCCGCCTCCCAAGGCGAATCCTGGGCGAGGGCAGTTTGATGACGAGGCCAGGAGAGAGCTGAGGAGGAAGCGGTTGTGCTTCACTTGCCAGGAGCCATGGGCACCGGGACATAGGTGTGCTGCAGGGAAAGCACATTTCATTGAGGTCTTCTCCGAGAGCAGCGGGGAAGAGGATGAGGGGGATGACGTGGAGGCAAGAGATTGTTATGCAGCGCAGGGTACCTTACCAGCTCCACCACCCGCAGCAGGTGGGGCATCATTTGCACCTACTGGAGGAGCTCTAGCCGCATTGCGGGGAGTTCCCAAGTACTTGACGCTGCGCGTACGGGGGACAGTACGCGGACAGCGGGTCTCAGTCTTGGTTGATAGTGGGGCCACCCACAATTTTATTGATGCACAGATGGTTGAGAGGAGAGGCATACAGACTGAGGGCTTTGATGGGTTTTCCGTATTGGTCCCAGGAGATCAGACTATGGCCTGTGCTCGGTATGTCCCAAAGTTGTCGGTGACAATGGGCACTTATACATTGACAGATCATTTCTTTGTGGTGGATATTCCGGACACCAACCTGATATTGGGTGTTCAGTGGCTCATTACTCTGGGGAAGGTCACGACAGATTGGAAGGCCCTAGAGATGGAGTGGGATGATCCCAAGACAGGGAGGCATGAGAAGATACGGGGACAACACACATACCCGCCTCAGACAGTGTCGGCACATAGGATGGAGGCGACCTTCCGCAAGGGAGACATAGAGTGGGTCGTAGAGTTGCGAGCTTCAGAGGCAGTGGATACAGGTCAGACAGTGCATCCTGAGCTACAGTCTATTCTCGACAGGTATGCCGCAGTATTTGGGGATATTCCACCAGGGCAGCCACCGGATCGGGGGTTTGAGCATACTATCGAGCTTGAGCAGGGGATACAGGCAGTGATCACCACACCGTATAGGCATCCCAAGGCCTATTGGGATGAGATAGAGCGTGCTATTCAGGAGTTGCTGGCCCTTGGTCACATTCGGCCAAGCACGAGTCCCTTTGCTTCTTCTGTAGTGCTGGTGAAGAAGAAGGATGGCACATTGCGAATGTGCATTGACTACAGGGCTCTGAATAAGAAGACACTGAAGAACAGGTACCCCATTCCCAGGATCGATGAGCTGATGGATGAGTTGAGAGGAGCATGGTTCTTCTCGAAGATTGACTTGAGATCCGGGTACCATCAGATACGCGTGAGGGAACAGGACATTCCCAAGACCGCTTTCAGGTGTCATTATGGGCACTTCGAGTTTCTGGTCATGCCTTTCGGGCTGACCAATGCACCCGCTACCTTTCAGTCGTGCATGAACCACATTTTCAGGGGTCATCTGAGGAAGTTTGTGCTGGTCTTCTTCGATGACATTCTTATATACAGCAGGACTTGGGAGGAGCATCTCCAACACATTGAGACAGTTTTGCGCATCTTGGAGGAGCAGCAGTTCTATGCCAAGCTCTCCAAGTGTGAGTTCGGCTTGATGGAGATGCTATACTTGGGGCACATCATAGGAGTGGACGGGGTGAGAGTCCACGAGGAGAAGATCAGGGCCATCAGAGATTGGCCAGAGTCGAGGAATGTGACTGAGCTTCGGGGATTTATTGGTATTTGCACATACTACAGGAAGTTCGTCAAGGGCTTCTCACAGCTTGCTGCACCCCTCACAGATTTGACGAGGAAGGGGGCATTCAGTTGGTCGGACACAGCACAGCGAGCTTTTGATAAGCTCAAGGAGGTGATGAGCAGCTGCCCCGTGCTGGCATTGCCAGATTTCACACAGCCATTTTTCCTCGAGTGTGATGCATCAGGAGAGGGGATTGGTGCAGTTTTGATGCAGGGTGGTCACCCGATAGCTTTTGAGAGCCGGAAGCTCCTTCCGCATGAGAGGTTGTATTCCATATACGACAAGGAGATGTTGGCCATCATGCATGCATTGGCCAAATACCGGCAGTATTTAGTGGGCAGCCGATTCAGGGTGAGATCAGATCACAACAGCCTCAGGTACTTTCTGGAGCAGAAGCAGTTGCAGGAGAGGCAGCAGAAGTGGATTAGTAAGATCCAAGCCTATGACTTTGACATAGAGTACGTCAAAGGCAAGAATAACGTGGTAGCTGATGCCCTTTCCCGTAGACCGGCCACGTTATCTCTTATGAGCTTGGACGTTGATTGGAGGGCTCGACTGTTGGTAGAGTACTCCAAGGACAGGTTTGCGTGTGAGGTGTTGGATGGGCAGGTAGCAGATGACAGGTACAGGGTGGTCGACGAGATCATCTATTACAGGGACAGGATCTTCTTGACTAAGGGATCTCAGCTCAAGAAGAAGATACTCCAGGCTTCACACGATTCTCCATTGGCGGGCCATCAGGGGTTCACCAAGACTTACAGGGCTATTCGGGAGAGGTTCTCGTGGAAGGGCCTCAAGGAGGACGTACTCCAACATGTCAGGGAGTGCGATGTTTGCCAGAGAAACAAGGGAGAGATGAACCATCCTGCAGGGTTGTTGCAGCCTCTTCCCATTCCAGAGGGGAAATGGGAGAGCATATCGATGGACTTCATCACAGAGTTGCCCATGGTGCAGGGCAAGGACTGCATCTTTGTCGTCGTTGACCGACTGACAAAGTATGCTCATTTTTTCGCCATATCTGCACACCACACAGCAGCGCAGGTGGCTGAGCTGTTCTTCAGGGATATTTTCAGGTTACATGGTCTACCCAAGACCATTGTCAGCGACAGGGACAGCCGCTTCATGGGCGGATTCTGGCAGGAGCTCTTCCGGCTAGTGGGGACGGAGTTGACACCGAGCACTAGTTATCACCCCCAGACGGACGGGCAAACAGAGATAGTTAACAAGTGGCTGGAGGGCTACTTGCGTAACTATGTTAGTGGGCAGCAGAGGGCATGGCTTAAGTGGCTGCATCTGGGCGAGTACTGCTACAACACGACGCATCATATGTCCATTGGTATGTCACCTTTCTATGCTTTGTATGGATATCATCCCCTATCTTTTGTGGACATGATGTTTGGTGCTAGCAGGGCTCCGAGAGCCAAGATATGGATCCAAGAGAGCCAAGATATCCTCCGAGCTCTCAAGGACAACATAGCCACAACACAGAATCAACAGAAGTTGTATGCTGATAAGGGTCGGGTGGAGAGACACTTTGAGGTAGGGGACTTGGTCTACCTACGACTACAGCCATACCGACAGTCTTCGCTTAAGCAGAAGGGGGCGGAGAAGCTTAAGCCCCGCTTTTATGGGCCATACAGGGTGATACGCAAGATCGGGCAGGTTGCATATGAGTTGGAGCTGTCCCAAGGCAGCAAGATTCATAATATCTTTCATGTATCATGCCTGAAAAAGGCGCTGGGCCAGCAGGTGACAGTCACAGAGGAGCTACCACCCACGAATGATGAGGGGCATCTGGTGTTGCAGCCGGAGGCTATTATTGATACTAGGGAGAGGCAGTTGCGGAGCAGGACGATCCGGGAGTTCTTGGTGAGGTGGAAGAACTTGCCGGATGAGGATGCCACTTGGGAGGATGAGAAGATATTGCAGCATCCATCACTTCAGTTGCTTGAGGACAAGCAACGTTCTGCCGGGGGAGACTGTAATATTCCTAATTAGCACCGCTAATTGGAATATTTCATTTTTTTGTATAGTTTTGCCGCCTATAGTTAAATTAATAAATAAAGTGAGAAAGAGGGGGTCAACTCACTTTAATAAAATAAAGTGCTTCCTAGTAGATGAACGTTGTAACTTAAGGGGAAAGCCTTGGGGGTCCACACACACATGAGAGAGGCCTCACGTAGGCTCCTAAGGTAACTGCGCAGGTCAAAGAGGAACTCAAGGACGCAGTTAGGGTTTTGAGGGAGCTAGAACTATAAAAGGTGGGGGTTTCACTCCGTTTGGGATTATTGATATGTTGATGATATTGTGAGCTAGACTTCTGTCTACTTGAGCACGCCGGTTGTTTAGTCGGTCTGCAGCACTGTTTAGTGCGAACTGAGTGTCTCCGGTCAGAGATCTCGCCCTTGGCCCCGGGGGACTTCGAGTGCCCTCGCTAGTAAAGGTAGCCTCCTTCGCCCGGCGCTGACGGTGAGACTTCTTGGTGGACGTTTCTTGCGCAGGGAGCCGATCTCATCTAGCATCGGCGCAAGCCTTTGAGGGAGGACGCAATGAGAATGACGCAGCTTGGTATTGGTAAAGGTTGCCAGGGCACTTTTCGCCGCATTTTCCACCGAGGGTTTGGTGATTCGCCTGAGAGTTTTGCGGTGGGGATTATATCTTTCCGCATTTCCTCAGCCTCTCGCGCTGTGCTTGGGAGAGACAGCGTTTTCCTTGAGGAGGGGTTCAGTGGTGGTTTTTCGGAGGTGGTGCATTTGCTTCGTGGTTTCTGGGTTTTGTCCGGAGCGGTGAGTACAGGCAGCCTTCCGATTTTCAGCTCATTCCTGTGAGGGGATCAGCCCCTAGTTCCAGTGCATTGTAGCAGCAGCTTTCTACGGCAGATTTCTCCAGCAGCTAGGACGCTGTCTCTATTGCAGCCATTTCTTATTCTGAGCGGGTCTTCACTTGCCTTGTGCAAGGATAGGTGCACTCATTCTGATTATCTATTGTACCCATACATGTATTCTCAGAGTTAATAAAATGGCTTAGCGTTCTGGTATTTTTATGTGTACTTGCTCTATTTTCCAGTCCCGGCATTTTTCTATATATTTGCATGCTTGTATTTCTGTGTATTACTGTCTATTTCCCGTTGGGGATATTACATGGTGTTGCCACTTCAACTGAGATAGATGATCTCACCAGGAGATTGGAGGAGGAGGACTTTACTATCATCTCTCATTTCTTGCAGGATACTATCAATGAGGATGGATGGTACGTGGACAATGATGCAACGAAGCATATGACATGGTCACAAGATGTTTTTGAGACTATAGCTATATGGGACTCGAAGTTGCACATGGTGTTGGGCGACAAGAGTTAGTTGGAGATCTGAGGATGAGGAGTTGTGTCATTCAGGATGGAGACAAGACGTATGATGCGGGCCTAGGATGTGAAAATTTCTAACTCGAAATTCTACTGCAGTAACGGATTTATTTCTCCTACTTATTTCCACAGTAAGTTATTTACGAAAGCCTTCAGTAAACAACAAAATAAATTCTACTACAGTTATCACATAATTATATAGAGAACATAACAGTGAAATGCAAGCACAAGAATCAATCACATCAACACAGTTGTTTTTGGACAATTGTCCCTGGAAAAAGCCAATGCGGAAAAAACCGATGCAACAGATGAGGGTTTATTTATTTATTATTCTTTAGCAACAACCTCTTTACAAGGAATGATTTGCAGAATTATGGAGAAACATTTGTGAAAACACCTGAGATAGTTTTCCTCCAGTCACTGGAGAAATTCTGAGACCCTAGAGACCCTCCAGCCTCCACTGCGTCACCTCTGCGTGCTCTTCTGCGTGAGGACCTGCTGCACTGCCTCACTGCGCTCTTCCTCTGCGTTGTATCTCTACTGCTCTGCGTCCCTCCTCCTCTGTCTTTGACTGCTACTGACACCCTCATCTTCCTTCACCCTACAACTCTCCCTCTGAAATCAAACTCTTCTCCTAGAGTATCGACTTCCCTCGGTTTACTGATTATTTGCCTGACTTATTTTCAACTAACCCACAAGTCTTCATTTATACTTTTCCAGTTGATAAATCAACGACTGTGATCTAATCTTTAATCAACGGCTAAGATTAAAATAGACTTGATCCTCGTCACTTAGAAGCTTCTCACCCACATTTAAATTAATTCACTTTAATTATTTTAATTCCCTAAGTTTTAACTTAGATTCCATTTAAAATAATTATTTATTTGAATAACTTGCACTCCGAGTGGAATTTCTCCAAATGATTTCTGGGTCTTGGAGATCTCGTGTTCTAGCCCCTCCACAAAATTTCGGAGCTAAAGCACATCTGATGCTACCCAAAAAAATGAACACTCCCTCTTAGCGAGGAATGTACTCTAGCAATACTTCCCACTAGAAACATCACCCTGATCCACAACATCGGTCCTTTGCGCTGCTAATGCTCGATCTACTGTCCCTCATCTGACGCGCTGCTACTATTTGTACTGCTGCCCACAACACTGCCGCAGTTGCTACTGCTTCTGTACTGCAACTCCCTCTCAAGTGTTGCATTATCCGCTTCTACTAAAATGGATTCTCAACCATCCCCATCTTCTCCCTGAAATAAACAAACTTTGTTTTCCCGAGGGCCTTGGTGAGAATGTCTGTCGCGTGTTCTCTTGTAGGATTGTACTGTAACTATACTACTCGCCACTGGACATAGTCTTTGATAAAGTGACACCTGAAGTGAATGTGCTTCGACCGATGATGAAAAACCCAATTCTTAGAGAGCTTGATAAAACTCTGGTTATCACACATTATACTAGTCGCTTCCATCTTTGTCTTGAATAGATTCACAAGCATCTTTCTAAGCCATATGGCTTCACACGAAGTCGTGCTTGCTGCCATATATTCCGCTTCAGATGAGCTCAGTGCTATGAATATCTTTTTCCTGCTGCACCAAGAGGTCATTCCTAATCCAATACTGAAACAATACCCTGAGGTACTTTTCTGGTCCACTGAATCACCAGCCCAATTTGCGTCAATGAATCCACTTAGTCTGATGTCATTGCCTCTGATGTACTTTAATCCATGCTTGACTGTTCCCCGTCTATATCTGAGAACATGCTTGGCTGTTGCCCAGTGTGCCCTCTTCGGTTCCACCATGAACTGACTGAGGGTGTTGATTGCATAGCAGATGTCTGGTTTGGTGCAAATACATAAGAGATCCTATGAGCTGTCTGGAAAAGGTGGGGTCTACTTCTTTGTCATCGGACGCATCAATCTTTTTCCAGTTGGTAATCATTGGTGTAGCCATGGGTCTACAATCTTGTACCCTGAATCTCTTCAAAAATTTTGTAGCATATCTCCCTTGTGCAAGGAAGATTTCACCCTTCTGCTGCCAAACTTCCAACCCCAGGAAATAATGCATCAGCCCCAAATCCTTCATGTTGAATACTGCTACTAGGTTCTCGTTACAGTCCTTGATGAGCCTAGATGAACCTGTCAGAAACAAGTAATCTACATATAATACCAGTATTAGAGGCTCATCCTCTACTGTCAGATATTAGAGATTGGGATCCGCATCACCCTTGACAAATCCCATCTTCTGTAAGTAACCATCAATCTGACCATACCAAGCTCTAGGTGCTTGCTTAAGCCCATACAAAGTTTTCTTCAACTTGCATACATGATTTTTCTTCTCGTGTGTCTCAAAGCCCTCTGGTTGTTCAATGTACACTTCTTCTTCTATCACCCCATTCAAGAAAGCGATCTTGACATCCATCAGGTGAATATCCCACCCCATCTGCACTGCAAGGGATATCATGGATCTGATAGAAGTATCACCTGGCTATTGGGGCGAAGGTTTCTTCGTAGTCTATTCCTTCCTTTTGAGCATACCCCTTGGCCATGGACCTGGCTTTGTACTTTTCCACGTTGTCATCTGCAACATACTTGATCTTGTAGATCCATCTCGAACCTACAACTGATTTGTCCTGAGGTCTAGGTTACACTTCCCAGACGTCATTGATAATAATGGAACTGTATTCCTCCATCATAGCATCTACCCACACTTGATGCTGAGCTGCCTCTTGAGAACTAGAGGGTTCTCCAACCTGAGCTACTAAAGCTTGGTATCTGTCTGGTTGTCTAGGCTGCCTTTTCTCGGTTCTAGGAGCTCCAATGAACTCCTCTGCGTCCCTTAGTATCTGTTGTAATTCCCAGCTCGTTCTTCTACTTCTAGTGGGTTCATCTTCTTGCACCTCCTCCTGCGAATCTTCCTGCGGTGATACTTCTAGATTCTTATGCCTTGGAGAAGTGCTCATACTAGTTTCGACTAGTCGAAGTGGCTGAACCATTGGATTGTCCTTTGACTACTTTTCGGAAGGCATTTCTCCGGATTTTCTAAAAGCTCTGTCCTCCATGAACTTTACATCCCGTCATACTACTACTTTCCTACTGCCAGGAATGTAGATTCTATATGCCTTAGCATTCTCGCTATATCCCACCAGATATCCTTTTTCTGCAGTTTGATCCAACTTCTTTCTCTTTTCTTCAGGTACATGGCAGTATGCCAAAATCCCAAAGATCCTAAAATGACTCACTTCTGGCTTTCTGCCAGTGAAGACACTCTCCGGTGTAATCTTACCTAGTGCCTTGTGAGGAATCCTGTTTTGAACATACACAACTGTGTTGCATGCTTCTGCCCATAGAAATCTGGGCAAATCTTGATCATACAACATTGCCCTCGCTGCTTCAACAGTAGCTCTATTTTTCCTCTCTGTAACCCCATTCTGCTCTGTATTATATGGAGCGGTCCATTCTCTTTTGATGCCTTCCCTTGCGCAGAACTCAGTGAAGTTTTATGAATATATTCTCCACCATTGTCTGAATGCAACACCTTTATCCTCTTCCCTATCAGATTCTCAGCCATAGCCTTAAACTCATTGAATCGAACAAAGACCTCATCCTTGGTCCTTAGAAAGTAGATCCAAGTCTTCCTGGAATGGTCATCAATGAAGGTGATGAAATATTCGACACCACTAAGAGCTCTAGTGGACATAGATCTGCAAATATCTGAGTGTATTAATCCCAAAACACTCTTTGCCATATTGTTACTTTTGGAATAAGCCGCTTTGGCGTACTTGCCTAGTACGCACCCTCTGCAAACATCATCTCATTTGGTGCTTAATTCTGGAACTCCTGTGACAGTTTCTCTGAGAATTCTTAGAGCCCCATGGTGTAAGTGTCCCATCCTACTGTGCCATAGTTCATTAAAATCTTTTTCCTCATGACTGCCTATCAGTGCCATTGCAGATTCTAGCTGCAACTTGTATAGTTTGTTTCTTATGACCCCAATTTGGACCTTCTTCTGCCAACTTGGGTGTTTGACATATACTTTCTTTCCAATGACGTATACATCATAGCCTTTGTTTTGTAACTGAGATACATAAAGCAAGTTCATCCCCAATCCAGGCACATGCAACACATTGGTAGCTCGAAGCCGATCTCCTGCTTCTGTTTGAAAAAATATAGTACCTTTTCCAACAAGAATACATTTAGCCTTATTCCCCATGGTGATTTGGAAATTCATCTTTTCCTCTTTGTAGCTCGAGAAACATTCTTTTATTCCCATCATGTGCGCAGAAGCCCCGCTATCAATATACCAAACCTCAGAGGAAGCAATGCTTGACAAACAAGTGACTTCTTCTTCCAATCTGGAAGTCAATACAAAAATTTCGTGATCCATCGTACCTTTCGTGCTTTCCTATTTCCCAGGAGAACTACATGAGTCCCTTCAAGTTGTTGCTCCAACAACATCAAGACCACAACTCATTGCAGAATCTCCAACCCTGTTGCCCGATCTCTGCTTTGATACCATGTGAAAATTTCTAACTCGAAATTCTACTGCAGTAACTGATTTATTTCTCCCACTTATTTCCACAATAAGTTATTTACGAAAATGCTTCAGTAAACAACAAAATAAATTCTACTGTAATTATCACATAATTACATAGAGAAAATAACAGTGAAATGCAAGCACAAGAATCAATCACATCAATATAGTTTTTTTTGACAATTATCCTCGGAAAAACCCAATGCGGGAAAATCGGTGCAACAAATGAGGGTTTATTTATTATACTTCAGAAACAATCTCTTTACAAGGAATGATTTGCAGAATCATGGAGAAACATTTGTTAAAACACCTAAAATAGTTTTCCTCCAGTCACTGGAGAAATTCTGACACCCTAGAGACCCTCCAGCTTCCATTGCCTCGCCTTTGCGTGAGGACTGCATCCTTTGTTGTGCTGCCTCACTGCATTGTCCCTTTGCACTGTCTCTCTGCTACTTTGCGTCCCTCCTCCTCTATCTCTAATTGCTGTTGATACCCTCCTCTTCCTTCACCTTGCAACTATCCCTCTGAAATTGAACTCTTCTCCCAGAGTATTGACTTCCCGTGGGTTGTTGAGTATTTTCCCGAATTATCTTCAACTGACCCACAAGTCTTCATTTATACTTTTACAGTTGATAAATCAACGGTGGTGATCTAATCTTTAATCAACGAGTAAGATTAAAATAGACTTGATCCTCGTCACTTGGTAGCTTCTCACCCACATTTAAATTAATTCACTTTAATTATTTTAATTCCCTAAGTTTTAACTTAGCTTCTATTAAAAATAATTAATTATTTGAATGACTTGCACTCCGGGTGGAATTTCTCCAAATGATTTTTGGGTCTTGGATATCTCATGTGTTCTAGCCCCTCCACAGAATTTCGGAGCTAGGGCACATCCGATGCTAGCCAAAAAAATCAACAGAGGATGTACTGTTTGTACCAGGACTCAAATATAACATGTTTCCATCTCGATGATCAAGAGGAAGGGGTTTGAGGTTTTGTTCCAGGATGGGAAGGCAAGACTCAAGCCCAGATGCTCTAAGTTCGACGAGATTGTACTCGGAGTTAGAGAGCGTGGTCTCTACAGGTTGACGAGCAAGCCCGTGGATCATGGAAAGAAGCAGGTGAAGCAGGTACAAGTTCCAGAGGAGCGGGTGCAGGTGAAAGCTTCAAAGGAGCAGCTATAGGTTCTTGAGAAGAAGGTAAATGTTCCAGAGACTCAGAGGGAGTCAAGTGCTACCGGAAGCTTGCAGGTTCAGAGGGAGACTTTGCAACCCAAGAAGAGCACGTGGTCTGTGGGGAGTAAGGGTGCTTCCACATCTACCAAGAAGGAATCATGGAGGGACTGGAAAGCGATATAGGAGAAGAAGAAGCAGGATGCTTCCAGTGACAGCAACACTTCTGAGAAGGGCGTAGTTCATAGAACAAGGATTGCTACGATTGTGAGCGCCAGGATTTGGGCAAGTGTTGCGAGTAGTGATGATGATGACAAGATACTTCCTAGCTTGGAAGTACCTCCCTCGCTAAGAGGGAGTGTTTATTTGAGTAGCTTGGGAGGTACTCTAAGCCCTAGGGTTCTGGGATTGGAGGGCAAAGTGCCACAAGGGTCACTTGTGGGCTTGGAACCCAAGTATGGGGTTTTGCACCAAATCGTGTTTTGGGCATTTCTGTGAGAATATCTCTACATGTGATGGCATGAGACAATAGAGGGCAGAAAGGAGAATCCAACGCTTCAAGAATCATCGAATTTCGAGTTGTAGAAGTGGAGATATGAATTTTTGAAGATTAATTATGGAGTTTACACGTGTGTCAAGGCCAACTTAGTGTAAAGTTGACATATGACAGTTGTGGAAGCCCTTATGGTGACATTTTAGAAGCCCCTCCCTCTGGTATAAATAGAGGGTGATATGTGAGGTTATTTCACATCCATTTGTGTAACGCATACCTTGGAGAAGAGTTCGTTGGAGACGAGATTTCTGTGCCCTAGCCGCAGCAAGGAAAGGTTTGAACAACGAGGGTTATAGAGTTTGTTTCAGGGGTTCGTTTAGAGCAAAAAGCTGCTAGTTGGAGGGTCGAGGTCTTGTTCTTGGAGGCCAAGGCAGGGAGGTACGTTTGTGGGCTTATTTGAGGGTGGACAGTCCTCCTAAGAGGCTGCCATAGGCCTAGTTAAGGTCCTGTAGAGTGCCACAACTGTTTTAGGGATACAAGTCTATGAGTTGGGCTTGAAACTGTCCTAAAGGAGTAGCATGGAGGGAAGTATCCCATTGGAGGACAACCGCAGTGAATTGGAGCAATTTTGGGCCAGTTTGATGGGTTGTTAGGGACTGTGGTGAGTGCCCTAACCAGACCCAAAATTGCAACATTGCAGCAAGTTCAAAACAACAATGTTGGTATGTGTTGGGTCACAGTTTGTTGACCAGTTTGGATCAAAATTATTGCAAGATGTGGAAGCCATGTATTGGAGTTGACTTGGGTGCCGAGAAGACTTCAATTAGGAGCATATTTCGTAGTGAAGGATTGGGCATCATTGGTTCGATGGAGTGTAGCATGTTGATAGCCCAAAGTAGTCCTAGACGAGTTATCTTGAAGTGACGGACCGGAGCTGAAGGTTTGGTGAAGTTTGGTGCCGAAGTGCAACACCTTGATGGACAAAGGTGACTGCTAGCCTGGCAGATTGGAGCTCGGGAATTAGGCCTACTCAGAGAGCAAATTGGATCAGCCCGTGTACATGCTACAAAAGTGACATGCAACAGTGTTGGGTGGCAGCCCTCCTGGAGTCTCGATGTGTTGTCCTTTGAAGGACTAAGGGGCAACTAGTGAGCAGTACGGAAGTGAAGGACCGGTAGGACAAGATACGACATCGAAGCTGCAACAAAGTTTTTCATTGTATCTTGTATACCGTAGACTATTGTATTATTCAGATTTGATTTAATATAACAAAGATTGGGGATGTACATTATTGTACAATTTGTTAAAAACTGTATATATTTGTGCATGTGTGATTTACTTCTTTATTTTTTCTGTTGTGCAAAGTAGTTCATGGTTGAGATTATTGGTTTGGTAGCATCAGTGATTTTAAGACTCTAACGTAGACCCAATGTCCTGGAAATTCAACAAGTCAAACCTGTAGCTCTTCCGGGTATGAGCGCAATTGGAGTGAATTTTTATAAAATAAACTCAAAAAAGAGAAACGGGTATAACTTTGAGCTTCAGCGTTTAGTTGAGCAATTACATTTATTCTAATTTTAATTTATGATCCTCAAGTGTCAATAGTCAAGACTCATCAGTTTTTTTGACACTCTTATATGTTGGAGTTCTCACGCCTAGGGTTGCAGGGGAGCGCCCCCCGCCTCTCGATCCCGCTCCCAAAAGACACTTCGAGCGGGAGCGTTTTGGGAGCGCGTTCTCTGCGCTGCCAAAAGCGCTCCCTGCCTTTTCGGGTGCGCTCCTTGAGCGATCCCTCCTTGAGCGCTCCCTTCTTAAAAAAAATGCTCTAGGAGAAATTTTTTTAAAGAGGGAGTGCTCAGGGAGCGTTCGCTCTCGAGTGTCAAAAACGCTCTCGACTCGATTTTTGCGTGGAAAAAAAAAATTGACTGACAACCGTGGAAAAGGAGGGAAGGGTAGGGTAGGGGATAAAAGCCCTCCCTACCCATTTCATTTTTCATTTCAGTTTGAGAGAGAAGAGAGAAGAGAGCTAGAGGAGAAAGAGGAAGAAGAGAAAAGAGGAGAGGAGAGGAGAGGAGGCCTCTGCTTGGATCAAATCATCGAAGGACAAAGAGGTAGGACCCCAATCCCCAATGATTTAATTTTTTTTTTCTATGTGTTTTTAATTTTTTTAAACATGAAAATTTGTTTTTTTTCTATGTTTGATAAATTGATAATTAACTTGTTGAAAAATGAAAAAAATGATTTTTTTTTTTTGCTATGTTGCATTTTCATTTGTTTAAAATGAAAAAAATGATTTTTTTTATTTATATGTTGCATTTTAATTTCTTGAAAATTGAAAAATTGATTTTTTTCTATATTGCATTATTTCCTAATCCCATTTGGCATTTCTCCATTGTTTTGCAGGTTAAAAACTTGAAACTTGAAAGTTGAAACAACATGGACATGGCTATATTTCTTGGCATTTTCTTCATGTTGGTTATGTTTTTGTTATTATGGTGTTGGAGAGTAGGAGAAAGAGGCCCAATCCAGAACTGGAGGATGAAGAAGTGGGTTACAGTGGATATGATGAAAACCCTGAAGAGGAGTACCAACCTGAGGAGGAAGGGGACTTAGCTGAGAGTGGGGATAATGAGACCACAGTGACACCAACTAAAATTGATCAAACACCATTGTGGAAATATTTTACTAGGCCTGAAGCAAGGAAAGGGGGTGGAACCACTAAATTTATATGCCCCCATTGCAATACACAATACATAGGTTCATACACTCGTGCCAAAAGGCACCTTTGTGGGAAAAGGCCATGGGATGGAGATAAAAATATAGGAATCAAAACTTGTGTAAGTGTGTCAGCAACAGATAGAGCCAATACATAAGGGAGGAGGAGGAAGCCCAATACAAATTTAAAAGATCTAAGGGTTTCATTGATTCTTATTCACCATCACAACATGGACAAAGAAGTCAATCAACTTCCACCCATGGCAGTGGATTTGGAGGCATACCTGGACCAAACATCTCTTTAAGGCGTAGAACCATATCCGATTTCGTTGATGAAGGGTCCAGGAGTGATGTGGACTCAAAAAATTTCCGATTTCTCTATGCATGTGGGGTACCATTCAATGTTCTTCACTCACCATATTGGCATGAAATGGTTTCTGCCATTAATGATGCCCCCAAAGGATACAAGAGCCCTGGGTATGACAAGGCTAGAATCGTGGGCCTTGATCATGAAAAAGAAAAAATAACTCATTCTTTGAGTAGAATGAAAAGTTTTTGGAATGAGCATGGGGTGTCCATTGTATCTGATGGATGGACATATGTAAAAGGCAAGCCATTGATCAATGTTCTTGCTGTGTCTATTAGTGGTGCAATATTCCTTTCATCTCATGATTATTCAAATAAGTTCAAGACCGGCATCAACATTGCAGAGCCATTACCTGAAACAATTGAACGTATTGGACCATACAATGTCATCCAAGTCATCACTGATAATGCTGCTAATTGTAAGGCAGCGGGAGCAATTATTGAGGATAAATACCCCAACATATTTTGGTCTGGGTGTTTGGTTCACACAGTGAACCTTTTGATGGATGATATAATTAAAAACAAGCTACCTCAATATAGATGGCTTGGTGATTTGTACAAGAGAGGAAAAAAATGATAAGATTTATTACAAATCATAGCAATACCCATGGTCTTTTCTGTAGTCACTCAACATTGGAGTTGTTGAAGATAGCAAAGACTAGATTTGCTAGCTATTACCTCACCTTCAGGTGCCTTTTGAAGGTAAGAGAGTCATTGGCTGCCATGGTATCAAGTGCACACTAGCAGGTATTAAAGGACAGGGCAACAACAACAGTTGACAGGCAAGGTTTTGTACAGGTGGAGGAGACCGCTCTTGATCCTTTGTTTTGGGCACGTGTGAAGGAAATTTTGAGAATCACCAAGCCCATTTATAACATGATTCATTTTGCAGATATAGATAAACCAGTGATTGGGGAGGTGTATGAGCAGATGGATAGCATGTTGGGGCAAATAAAAGATGTTGTTGAGGACAAAGATCCAAACCTGTATTCAATGATTCACGATTGCGTGTGTGCACGGTGGAATAAACTGAATGTTCCACTACATGCTTTTACATATATCCTTATGCCAAAATACTACTTTCCATCTTGGTTGGGCCAACCTACACCTGGGGGTGGTGTTAGGATCAGACCTCATACATATCACGGGGTACAAGAGGGATACCTGAAAGCATTAGACAAGTTGGTCCCTGAAAGGGAGGTGTGTGCTAATCTGTGCCTTGAATTAGGCAGATACTTCAGTTGCACTGGTTTTTTTGGTTCTTTTCATGCAATGGAAGATAGGGACAGGTTTGATGCTCTCACATGGTGGGCTACATATGGCGGCATGGGACGTTCACCAAAATTGGCAAAAAAAAGTTCTCTCACAGGTTGTAAATACTTCTTCTGCAGAGAGGTGTTGGAGCACCTATAACTTTATCCATAATGTGAGAAGAAAAAGACTCAACGAAAACCGAGCAGAAAGCTTGGTTTATGTGCACTACAACTTGAGGTTGTTGAGTCATTATTGTGATCGGGGTTATGAGGATCTCTCATATAAATTTTGGGACAACAACCCAAAGGATGATAATTTGGAGGACAACACTATACATCTGGAAGAATTGGAAGCATAACTTTTGAGAGATGAGGATGAAGCAGCAACAGGCATGTCATCGCCACACCCACCATCCGATAGCAGTGCCAGTGCCAGTGTTCGAGTTCCGACTGTTATTCCTTTGCTACCTCCACCCCCATCCTCACGTGGAGGGCATGGGGCTTCTAGTCATGGTTGTGGTACTTCTAGTTCCCGCGAGGAGACTGCTGGAAGACCACCATTACCTCGTGGATCTGCTCATAAATTAGACATTTCTCGTGGCAAGAGGACAAGCAATAGATGAAATAGATTTACAGTTTACTAGTATTTTCTAATTTCTAGTAGTTTTTAAATTTTTATAACTGTTGAAACTTGACTCTTTCATATTTAATGGAAGATATTTTTTGTAAAAAATATATGACAACTTAAGTTTGAAGTTTGAAACTTTGAAGTTGGCAGTTATAACCTATAAGTTTATAAGTCATTATGAATTATGAATATGATGCTTCATGAACGTTGAAAGTTGTTTCATTTCGTTTCATTTTATAACATTTCATTTCATGTTAAATATTCTTTGTTGTAATGGTTACACTTAGCTTACAAGTACAACTATGGTGATCAATGATTCAATGATGATAAATGTTATATATTGAATTCTGAAAGCTTGAAACTTTAAAATTGATGAATCATGAGACTCAAGAGTCAATATGTTGTATGTTTCTAACTTATGGACGTGGTTGATGAAGATTATAACTTCTAGATGATTGATGTTATATGGTTCAATCTATGTTTTTATGTTTTTATGTCTAATTCATCATTCTACATTCTTTTGTTGACATATATGCATCAAAATATAAACAAATATAAAATATATATATATTTAAAAAAAAAACGCTCCCAAAAACGTTCTCGAACCGGGAGCTTTTGAAAATGGCGCTCCCGCTCCCCGCTTTCACTCCCGCTCCCAAGTAACCTTGCTCATGCTTCAATGATTTAGTGTATGTGCATTACAATCTCCGACGTCGAGTGAAGCAAATAGAGAAAACAAAGGATCCAAATACCATTTCCTTATACAATATTGATGTATTGTCTTAGTGGAGGGTGGAGTTTGAGGTGCCCATCTTCAAGGAGTCACCTACATGGTTAGAGGAACCATTAGTACAGGGGCAACAAGAGGAGGAGGACTCGGGGGAGGAGCAGCACGAGGAGGAGCAGGAGGAGGAGAGTGTTGGAGCGTCAACGTCAGCACCATCTACTATAGATAAAAGAGAGCACAACTCCATACTCAACAGTCATTATTTGACATCTAAGAAACCATATTTGTCCTCCCGCCCCCATGTCCTGAATCCCACGAATCAGACACGATTCTCTAGGACACGTGTCCATTGTTGAGATTTTGGGCAGCATCGAATGTGCTCTAGCTTCGAAATTTTGTGGAGGGGCTAGAACACATGAGATCTCCAAGACCCAGAAATCGTTTGGAGAAATTCCACACAGAACCTAAGTTATTCAAAATATTAATTATTTTAATGGAGACCTTAAGTCTAACTTAGGGAAATTAAATAATTAAAGTGAATTAATTTAGAAATGTGGGTGAGAATGTTCTTAGTGACGTGGATCAAGTCTTTTCTAAAGTTAGCCGTTGATTAGAGATTAGATCACGGCCGTTGAATCTTTAACGAGAAAAGTGTTAAAGGAAGGCTTGGGGTCAGTTGGAGAAGACACACAGGGCAGTAGCACTTAAGCGAAGTCGAAATTCTGGGGCGCGGTTTGCTGAGAATTTTCGAATAAGCTTGTAGTGCTGGTGAGGGGCAGATCAATGAGGGATATTCAGATCCGAGGTCGAGAATATATACGCAGAGAGGCAGATCCATACCAGGCAGCGCAGAGACTCACGCAACTCAAGCAGGCTCATGCAGAGGCAGTGCAGAGGCTGACGCAAGGCCTTCAGGGTGACGCAGATGCAGCATTGAGCCTGGAGGGGTGAAGCAGGAGAAGCCTGTGCTGCGCAGAGGCTCTAGCAGCTACGCAGAGCTGACACAGTGCCGGGAGAGGAAGCACTGGGATTTCCAATGGGCTAGAAAGGGCTCGTATTCAACATTATTCAGAAGGTGTGAAGCCTCAGCTGAATCAGCCATATTTTCTGTCTCCGAGTGATAAAGGTACATGTGCTATGATTTCTCTTTTGGGCAAACCACTATTGGTGCCCTTGATTGTATTTAGATATTCTGCTTAATATACAAAACCTCAAAGAGCTGCTGCACCGGTTTTCCCGCATTGGTTTTTTCCAGGGACATTGTCCAAAAAATAGTGTCCATTGTCATTTGTGCGTTATGCTTCAGTGAATGATCTGTATGTATGTGTAGGCTGTAGTTGTGTTTACTTTAATATTTTTCTGAATATTTCAGAAAATAACTTGTTAATTAAATCAAACAAGTAGAAGTAAATCAAGATACTGCAGTAGGGTTTCTATATTCAAAATTTTTCACATGGTATCAGAGTGATTGTAGATCAAGCTGAAGCCATCAACATAGGGCTGAAGAATTTTTTGCTGCAGGAGGGCAGCTGAAGCTGCACAAATTCAGAAAGAGGCAGCGCAACACCAAAGGGACAACATAAGCCCTGCAGGGGTGACGCAGAGCCAGTCTGCTCACGCAAAGGTTGACGCAGGCCCAAAAGGGTGATGCAGAGCCTATCAAGCTCACGCTGAGCTGATGCAGAGGCTAACGCAGGCCCAAGAGGGTGACGCAGTCCAAGCGGGAGTGACGTTGTGTCGATTGCCGTGACTAGAAGTGTAGTTTTCTGATCTTCGAAGTTGCTGCTGGGGCATTGTTTCTGTTGGCTTAGAACAGTGCCTAGCAGGGTTGAAAAGTAAGGGGAAACAGTTCCTTAGCAGATTTTCTAGCCAAGAGATCTGAGATTCGATTAAGTGGAGTGATCGTATAGTGTTAATTCGACAGAATTGGTGAAGGATTTCTGGGAGGGAATTCATTTGTCAGAAGGAGCATATTCTCTAGAGGGTTTCTATTGCCAAGAAATCTAGATCCGATCTTTTGCTGAGTGTAGAAACAGTAGAAGGGAGAAGAGCATTTTCTTTGAGAGTTTGAGCAGAGATGGTCTCGCATGGATTGAGAGATCAGGATAGGTTAGACGGTGTGTCTAACTTTGCCATCTGGAAAGCCAGAATCCTGTTAGTCCTTGATGAATATGGCATCAGAGATCATGTCGAGAACGTCTTGGCTGTTCCAATAGATGTTGCTCTTCTAGCGAAGTTTAATGAAAATCGGGCATGAGCTAAACGCTTGATCATGGATGGAGTAAAAGATCACATGGTTCTGTAGATTGCCGAGAAGAAGACGGAAAATGAGGTGTGGACGACATTACCACATTGTATCAAGGTAGCTCAGTCTACAGGAAGATGCTTTTGGAGAATCCGATGTGGTTGTTCCAGATGCACAAGGGAGAGGAGATCAATCCTTTCCTCATTAGATTGCAGACTATCTGAGATTAGCTGATTGCCATGGGGGAAACTCATGATGATGGACTCATGGTGAGGACTAACCCTAAATGCAGTCATCAATGATTGGGAGACCTTTGTCCAAAGTATCTTGGGTAGGGCACAACTTTCAAACTGGGGGGACATGTGGGCAATCCTTCGACAAGAGGAGATGTGGAGAATAACTGAGAGAGAATTCAGCAGCAGAGGAGTCACAATTAAGAAAGAGGAGGAAGATGCAGCCCTAATATCTAAGGAACAGAGGCAGCAAGGGAAGAAGAAGGACCTATCCAATGTCCAGTGCTTCAGATGTGGCGAATTAGGACACTTCGCCAACACTTTGAAGAAGAAAGGCAAGGAAAATTCGGATTCCAAGGCAGCAACAGCGAAAGGGCATGATGACAACAATGATGATGTGGCCATGAGTGCTCATATACCTCGAGAGAAGAGGTGGGGGCGACAAAGATCTATAGAGTGAGCTATAGATGGAGAGGGGCAGGGTCCTTTAGGTGCCCAAACTCTTGGATCACATACGAGCTACAGGAGCCCTTAAAGACAATAGCAGGATGACTAGAGTTAGTTGGTGCAGAGGATCATGGAGGCACTTTAGCAAGTGCTGGGACGCTGAAGACTGGAGCAACGCAGAGGAGAGGCATCAACAGCAGAGAGGCTGATGGGAATTCAATAGCGTAGAGACAGTGCAAAGCAGCAAACAACACAGAGCTTCGGAGGGTCAACGCAGAGCAGCAGCAGAGGGTGCTTCAAGTATCAAGATGCAGCCAAACTTACTTGTCTGTTAGTATTTTGGGTGATGTGCTTTAGTTGCTTACTTCTCAGCAACTGAGTTGCAGTGCAACATTTAGCAGTGGTAGTGCTATGGGCAGCATAATGCAACATTTGAGAGGGAGCTGCAGTACATATGAGGCAGTGTTATTGGCAATGACATGTGCAGCAGTATATAAGGAAACAATGCAGAGGATGAAGGGCAACAGGCCAAGCATCAACAGTGCAGGGGACCGATGCTATGGATCAAAGTAACGCTTCTAGAGTGAAGTGTTACTAGAGCACATTCCTCGCTAAGAGGGAGTGTTGATATTTTGGGTAGCATCGGATGTGCTCTAGCTTCGAAACTTTGTGGAGGGGCTAGAACACATGAGATCTCCAAGACCCAGAAATTGTTTGGAGAAATTCCACCCGAAACCTAATTTATTCAAAATAATAATTATTTTAATGGAGACCCTAAGTCTAACTTAAGGAAATTAAATAATTAAAGTGAATTAATTTAGACATAATGGTGAGAATTTTCTAAGTGACATGAATCAAGTCTTTTCTAATCTTAGTCGTTGATTAGAGATTAGATAACGGTTGTTGAATGTTCAACGAGAAAAGTATTAAAGGAAGGCTTGGGGTCAGTTGAAGAAGACACAGAAGGTGGTAGCGCTTAAGCTAAGTCGAAATTCTCGGGCACAGTTTGCTGAGAATTTTCGAATAAACTTGTAGTGCTGGTGAGGGGCAGATCAATGAGGGATATTCAGATCCGAGGCTGAGAATACATAGGCAGAGAGGCAAATCCATACTAGGCAGCGCAGAGACCCAGTAGGAGGGACGCAACCAAGACAGGCTGATGCAGAGGCTGACGTAGGGCCTTCAGGGTGACGAGGACCTGACCCAGAGGGGTGACGCAGGAGCAACCTGTGTTGCGTAGATGCTCTAGCAGCTATGCAGAGCTGACGCAGTGCCGGGAGAGGCAACCCTGGGATTTCCAGTGGGCCAGAAAGGGCTTGTATTCAACATTATTCAAAAGGTGTGGAGCCTCAGCTGAATTAGCTATATTTTTGTCTCTAAGTGATAGAGGTACATTTGCCGCGATTTCTCTGTTTGGCAAACCACTACTGGTGCCCTTGATTGTATTCAGATATTTTGCTTAATATATAAACCCTCAGAGAGCCGCCACACCGGTTTTCCTACATTGGGTTTTTCCGGGGACATTGTCCAAAAACTACTATGTCCTTTATCATGTGTGCGTTATGCTTCAGTAAATGATCTGTATGTATGTGTAGGCTGTAGTTGTGTTTACTTTGATATTTTACTAAATATTTCAGAAACTAAATTGTTAATTAAATCAAACAAGTAGAAGTAAATCAAGATACTTCAGTAGGGTTTCTATATTTAGAAATTTTCACATCCAGTTTATGAGTCCAACATGTTGTGGCACGTGGAATTCGATGGGCATGCGGGTCAGATTTGAAGGGCACGTGAGTCCCGATTTTGGGACATGTGTCCCTCTGAAAATTGTGGCGCATGGCCTTTAAAGCCCGATTTGGGCCCATTTATCACTCATTATTGGGTGTCTCTCTTGTTGTGGGCGTGTGGGAGCGACTATCAAAGGGTTTGGGAGCATTTTGGAGGTGATTCAAGCAACAGGTAAGAGAATTTTGCTTCTATTTTTTTTGCATTTTTGCTATAACAGTTTGCATGTCCATATTTTTTACAAGTTTGTGCATTTTTTTATTATTTTTTTTACAACATTCATGGCTCAATCAAGGGCACCAGGGAAGGGGCAAAGGAAGGGGAAGAATGTCCTCCTTGGTGATGCCCTTCTTGTTCCAATTTCATCAGGGTATGCTAGTGTTCCCTCTATTGGAAGTGAGGCTGCAATAACAACTTCAAATGTTGAGGGCAGAATAAATCTAGAAAGACAGCAGGCTCAAGAAAGCAAATATCCCTTGTGGAAGTATGCCACAAGAGATCAAGGGCCAGACAGCAAGTTGAAGGGAGGAGACAATGTTGCTTGGAAATGCAACTATTGCAACAATCATTTCAAGAGCACTTATTACCATGTGAAAGTTCATTTGTTGGCCTTACCAAGTTGTGGAGTTGGAGCATTTGTGTCATATCCCCAATTTTTATTTTCTGCTTTAGAAGCAATTTTGGAAAGAGGGGACATTTTTGGTTTTGCGACTTGGGAGAAAAAGGGAAAAATGCAGCTCTGGTGGAATGTGCGGGCCACAAAAAAGAGAAATTCGACCCAAGGAGGGAACTCACACTATTGGAGGAAAGAGAAAAGAAAAAGAAGTGCGAATTAGGGGAGAGAGAGAGAGAGAGAGAGGGGTCCACAAGGGGAGAAGAGGCCAACAAATTATAAATAGAGCTTGAGGGCTCACTTTTGGCATCTTTTGTCATTTTACAATTCAAATGTTAGTTATCTTGAGTTGCTTAGCCAAGACAACCATGCTATTTAGCACAAGGAGTTTCCAAGCGGGAATTCCAACTCTACCTTCGGTGAACTTCGAGTGTCACCCTAGGAGAGAATTTGGGGAGTTGATTCTAGATCATTGAGGAGTTATTTTATGTGTTTCTTTCCGCTGGTGCTTGCTACTCAAAGGGCGCAAAAGAATTTTGTGGGGGCTAAGAGAAGCTAGCAATCAATGGAGTATTGGCCAGAGAATTTGCAGAGAATTATCCTAAGGGAGAACGAGTTTTCCTTGGTGATTTGAAAGGGTGATAGTGCTGCATTTTACAGGGTTGATTTTGTCTATTCTAGAGCTTGCGCAAGTGTTTACTAGCAACTTCTATGCACTTGCAGAGATTTAGAATTTGGGGAGTATTCGAGCTGGGATTTGCTTGGTGATTGAGGGGAGAATTCGCAGGAGTTAGGAAGGATTTCTTGGAGGGAGATTTGGGCCTAATTTAGTAGTATCTGAAATGTGGGGCGTCTTTTGGCCAAATTGAACAATTTGCACTTGTTGGGGGTCACTGGGGGTCAGTGGACTCATCCCAAACCCTTTCTGGGTTTTTGTGGGTTTGGTGAGAGGAGGCAAGGATTAATTTTACAGAATTTTTTGAGCGCTTTTGAAGGAAAAATTCCTAGTTCCATATAACTATTAGCAGTGGAAATTGTTGCAGGAGGGCGCAATTTATCTCGGGACCATTTCCACCACTTGGGTCTATGAGATATTTCTGGGTTTTGTTAGAGCTGGTGTGGAGGGCCTACATTTAATTTTGCAGAATTTTTGGAGTAGATTTGAGGGCCGAAATCTTAGTTCACCTATAACAGCAATGACAGTAATTTTCTGGGTCAACGTAGAGGTTTTTGGTGGAGCCATTCCAACAGTTGGGCATCACAATTCCAACCTTGGTTCTTGGGTAGCAAGCCCAGGTTCCTCTGATCTCATTTATTGTACTCATATTTATCAGAATTAATACAATGACTCAGAGTTTTTGCCCATATTTTCGTGTTCAAATGTGATGAATGGTTGTGCATTTCTGAATTTAGTATATGTAGCTAGATGCAATATTTCTAATGGAAATATACACTGCTAAACAAAGCAAACATAACAAGGACACATGTGAAATTTACATGCAAGTTGGATGCCATGAAATAAACCAAAAACTGTGTTGTTGAGCCATTTTATTTATAAATAAGAGGGTACAATTCGGTGTTGGAAAGAGTGCACCTGGGCTTGCACAAGGCAAGCTAGCAAAGCCGAAGTGAAATATATGAAACCCCTCTCTGATCTGTTGTTGCTCTCTCCTGAATACTGTGTTGAAACTGCCCAGAAATACACTGATGCTTGCAAGGAATTGTTGTTATGGCCTCCTTTGATGCTCAGAAAATTCCAAGAAATTAACCCCGGGCTCTCAACCAATAACCCACAAAAGCCTCGAAGGAATTGGCCTAATGTTGACCTCGGAATTTCGGCCCAATTTTTCCCTAGCTCCTCTAGCTGCTAGCTGAGTTGGGATCCCTGTTTGACCCCTCAAATCTGCCCAAAAAATTTTCCAAGTTAATCTTGGCCTCTCCTCAATAAACACAGAAAAACCCAGAAAGGGTTTGTCCTAGTATTGACGCTTCAGAATTGACCCCCAAATGCTTGGCCCTCCTCCGCAAGCAGTAGATGTAACCTGTAGGAAATGCTGCATTTTCTGCTCCACCAAAATGCTGGAAAATCCCCCACAAGACTTCCCGACTCCACCTCAAGTTTCACCCCCTAAATCCTTTCACTCCTCAACCTCCAAGCGTGGCTCTTCCAAGGACTACGCAGTCACTGCGCTACTACTGTTGCAACTTCACCAAACTCGCAACCTTTGTTGCTGGTACGAACTGGAATAGATGAGACTCCCTCCTTGGGCTCAGAAACACCCGTGTGCTGAACATCACTTACAAACTTGGCTTCAGCTCAAGCGTGCTTGTCTAAGACAAATTCTCAAATGATCATGAATGCCCCAAATGAGTGTCTCTTGCTCTTTTTATCAAAGACCCTCCAAAATACCCCTGTGGGCCCAACTTGACTTTCCCCCCACCAACTTCGCTCCAATGAGAGGGTATTCCTCATGTGGGTCATAATTCTCCATGGGGTGGCTCCCACGCTCCACTAGGAAGCTTCAAATTCAACTTTGTCTAATGTGCAACAGAAGAAAAGTGACTTTAAAACATTTGTACTTCTTGCAAATGGTGAAGCCTTATCAAGATAACATGATCTCTAGGACATTTCATTCATCAAACATGACCCATACACATAGATACGCTAAATAGACACATAATTCCACATTAAACACATGCAACAATTAGCCCTAATAATAGTGAGGTTCAAATGTATTCAGCAAAATGAAAAATAGCATCAAATTTGCACTTACATTTTAGAGAATATATCCAACCAACATCACATTTGCAATATAAGAAGCTCCAAGATAGAAAGTACCCAAATCCGTACATCAAAATTCATCCATCGTCCAAAAATATTACCAAGGAAAAAATGCGAAGTTCTCTAATGAGAGAGAGATACCAATCCAAGCGATGATATAAATGAATCCATTTAACTCCTATTTATACACCAATTAGGAGTTTGAATTCCCTAATGGGCCTACATTAGCCCCTAATAATAAAATAATGTGCAAATAGACATAATTTTTGGTGACAAGCCCACTAAAATAGCTCATACATGAAATAATAAGCCTTTCCAAAGGTCAACTGATGTCGTAGGGCCTTCTAGGAGGCACGATGAGGTCTATGAGTGTCATAATGATGCATGGGACTCTCAAAAGTGATGGACAAGGGGGTGGCCCCTCGTTCTCCAAGAAATAAACCTGTGGTGCTCCCAGTGGATGTGGGGGCACACAAATGACCTCATGGGGATCCCAACTCAACCAGTAGCCGGTCAAACCCGGTAATCGATCAAACCGGCTGGTCAGGAGGCCAATCGGGCTAAACCGGTCAAAAAACCCGCTCAGACACCCCTCTTCGCCAGTTTTCCCAGTCAAACCGGTGCTAACCGGCTGGTTAAGGACAAAACCCTTCTTTATATGCCTTTTTCCTTTTATGATTTTTCTTCGATTAGCTGCTCAAGCCTCAAAGGATAAGAGCATGATGTGTAAGATATGGCAGTGATTACCCCCTTTTTGGTAGGGCAGTTCATTGTCCTCCATGGGTTGGGACATTCATGGGTTCCTAAATGATAAAGGAGGCTCATCTAGTGCCTATAGAACTAGCGTGATAGCCATGGGTATGGGTTAGAGCTCAGGCATTGGCTTTATCTCATGTGCTAAATATATTTGTCTCTACCATCTTTTGCATTTTGCAGTGCATTTTCCTGTTGAATGTGGCCATTTATCCTTTTACTTTTCCTTTTAGCTACTTCAACCTCCAGGGCATCGTTCCAAGCCTAACCCACAATGGGGGCATGCAAAAGGGAGGCTAGCCTATGTGGGCCCAATGAGGGAATGTGGGCCCAAGTGGGAGATATGATGAATGGGATTATAGTGAGTGGAAATGGGATGATTTACGTGGATGGGGGGTGGAAGTTGGAACCATGCAACCAAAGTCGGGTTTCCCAAGGAGTACCACCCTAAAACTCAATGGTCAGTAAAGGAGATCCCACTGGACTAAAATGCAAGAGTAACATCCAGTAGAGGTCAAGGGGACATGAGCACAAACCAAGTCCACTCTTTCCGCCGAATCCCCCCATCAATCCATGTCCAAAAGTGTCCATGATAAGTAAACCCAATACTCAATTACCAAATGACAAGACATACCTTTAGGTTTGGGAGGCCCACCTTCAAATATACGATCAATATAGATGGCCGAGGGACCACATGGCTGGCTCAGGTGGCAGAGAAATGACACAATGAGCTAGTTGAGGGTTGCAAGGGGTTGCTAGCTGCTGGCTAAGGTCCATCATAGAAAAAATTTCTCCTAGGGATATCACCCACAAAGTGGTGTGTAACAGGGCCTACATGGAGCGAGAGAGAGAGCCAAAGGATAAATAGGAGGAGAAGACATCAGTTGGGGGATTCTGATCATTCGAAAAACAAACTCTCTTATACGTTTGAGTTGTTGAGCGAAGTTTACTAGTGTTGTTCATCACACGAGGTTTCCGAGGGGAGAGATCAAATCCTTCGGTGGAATTTGAGTGACACCCTAGGGGAGCCTTTGCTGCATTTGTAGAGTTGTTTCGAAGGAATTTCATAGGGAGATTTGACCTACTTTGGAGTAGACTAGGTGCAGAAAGGGACCATGCACTCTTATGGGAAGAGAACTTCAGGGCAAAGTTGGTTCTGGGAATTTAGGGGCACATTCCTTTTGGTATTTAGCAACCTTTTTGCAGTGGTTTGGCGGGCATATTGGCCGAATTTCTTCTTCCTGGCCATGCGCAAAGGTGGCTTGACTGGGCTTGCGCAGTCACTAGAGGAGTGCAAAAGTTGTGGAGGCTTGACCTGGAGTTTGAGGCTGAGTTTTGCTAGGGGAGATAAGGAGAATTGTTGGAGGGTTTTCTCATCTGTTTTAGAGGTCTTTGGCAGCAAATTCTCAATTAGTGCGAATTACACAACTGGAGGAGGAACTCGCACTAATTGAGGGTAATTTCGAAAGTTTGGAATTCGACCCAACCATGTATGGGTCTTTGTGGGTTTGGTGAGGAGAGCCCATGATTAATTTTATAATTTTTTTTGAGCACTCTAGGAGGGTAAAACAACAATCCCTTTCGAGCCAACAACAATAGATTTCCAAGGCTAGTGTAGAGCTTGAAGAGGAAGTACTTTCTAGCATTCGGGCAACACATTTTCTCACCTGGGGTTTGTCTAGCTTGCTTTAGCAAGCCCAGGTGCACATATTCCATACATATATTGTACACTCCTCTTTGATAATAAAATGGCTCAACTTGGTGCAGTTTTTTGCTAAATTTATGGGTTTCTAATTGCATGTTGAATTTTGTGTTGCATGTGGTGCTTTTGTTTTGATTATCACTATTAGTTCCTAGTAGGAATATTACAACGAACCATTAGTACAGGGGCAGCAAGAGGAGGAGGAGAAGCAGGTGTAGGAGGAGGAGGAGGAGAATGTGGGAGCATCAACACCATCTTCCACAGATATAGGAGAGCATAGGTCCATACCCAGCAGTTATTGTCTAACATTAGGTGTGGGGCCAGGGCCTCCTACTACTAGGGGCAGGCCTGAAAAACAACCCATCATGTTTTCTCGTAAAAGGGGGAGAGGGAACTGAACTCAAATAGCTAGTTGCTAGTTTTGTTTGTTTTGCTACATACAACTCATGATGATGAGATACATTTATATATGTGATGTTATTTTGTATTGGTTCTCCACGTTTGAGTCTTTGATTGGACAATTATCAGCGATCAACAGGATTTGGTATCGCCTTTGATGTATCATTTTTATTTGACATCCACCACATCGTATATATCAGTACTTTCTTCATATTTATGTCCCAATGTGTTTATTTCATGTTATTGTTGCTTTATAGTTTTAAAAATCTAAAAAAAAATGAATATATTTTGCATTTTTTAATGTTTGCCAAGGAGGAGGAGGAGGAGAATGTGGGAGCATCAACACCATCTTCCACAGATATAGGGGAGCATAGGTCCATGCCCAACAATCATTGTTTGACATTAGGTGTGGGGCCAGGGCCTCCTACTACTAGGGGCAGGCCTAAAAAACA